>JAJIBD010037452.1:0-10800 GCA_021461705.1 Cryptotis parvus
TTTAATATGACTTGTGCATAGGGTTTGATAGATGTCTGAGTTCATTTTCTTAACATGTGCAGTTTACCCTGCTTCCATGTTAAAGAGGCTTTCCTTGCTCCCAATTCCATATTTCTTGATCCCTTATCAAAATTAAGTGATTATATATTTGAAGGGTGCTTTTTGAGATCACTTGACTCCGCAATCCCGTTAATCATGGATTTGCTGGCGCGGCGCCCAGTAACATTTCCATTTGGACCCATCGCATGCCAATGTAGCCCAACTGCATCTAGTTGATTCAGAAATAAGGAAGAGCCCTCAAAACCGTTCCTTCAGGGTCTTGACAAGGAAGTCTTGACCATCTTGTAGGAGGGCGGCAAGTGATCTTTTGTCATCCGTGGGATCCAGTCTGGTAATGGCTCTAGTCCAGCAGAAGGTTGCCTCTCCAAATCGCGTTAATGTCCAGCCCATCTGATTTTTCGATGCCTTGGCAGATGAGCCAGCATCCCTGATTCTGGAATAGTGATGGAGCTGCAGATTCCCTTCTCTCACTTGAGTGAGGTATGATATTTCAAGCATAGGTTCTAGATTCCTCTCTGGGAGACCCGGATAGCATTCTCATCCTGCTTTTTGCAGGGTCCAGGTCTCTGAGGCGTATGTAAAAACAGAAATGGTGGAGCCAAAGAGATGTGCCTGGAGCCGGGAGGTCCTTTGTCCTTTTAGCTATTTCTTCGATGACTTTGAAGACATTCCATGCTGCTTCTCTTCCTCCTGCGCAGCTCAGGTTTAGGTCAGTCCTTATCATTTGACTTTCGACCTATGGTACATATAACTGCTGCATTCAGAAATGTTTGTTCCATTGAGAGTGAGTAAATGCTCTGGAACCTAGCTCATTTTTCATGAACATAGTTTTCTTTAGATTCAGCTATAGACCTATCTTTCCACATTCTCAGTCCCGAAGTCAAAGAGCATTTGTGCCAGCTTGGCTAATGTTTGGTGTATTATTAGAACAATGTCACCAGCGAAGTGGAGGTGGTGTAGTTGCCGACCATCTATTTTCACCCCATTCCTTCCCATTCTAATTGTCATGATGTTCTAGGGTGGAGAGAACCTTAGGATATTGAACTCCTGGCTTCATTGGTCTCCGGTCTGGCTTCATTCCACAATGCACCATGCTACTATAATTATATCTACTACTGTTTTGTAAAAATCTCGTACAGTTTGAAGTTGGGGAAGGTGATGCCTCCCATCTTCTTTTTCCCAAAGTATTGCTTTAGCTAGTCATGGTTTATTGTTCCAAACAGAATTTCAGAGTATTTGGTCAATGTCTTTGAAACTGTCTGGTTGCCTCATGGGGTATAGCTTCTGGATCTATATAATGTTTTGGGCAGTATTTGACATTTGAGCAAGTGCTATATACCAATTCTCCAAATCCACGAACAGGGATGGGTTCCATTCATCATGTCCTCTTTATTTCTTAGGGAGAATTTTTGTAGTTTTCTTTGTACACTTTGCTTTGCTCGTTAGTAAGCTACTTGAGGGGCTAGCTTTTCGAGAGACACAATTTTGAATGGGATTGTTTTTAATACCACTTTCTTCTGTTTCATTAATATAATATAGGATAGCCATTGACTATTTGGTATTGATTTTTTACCTACCACTCTACTACAGATGTATTGTTCCTGGGAGCTTTTTGGTAGATATTTAGGCTCCTCCAACTATAGGATCTTCACTAGGAGTTATATTGGCTTAACAGTGCTGAAAATGGTGGTGATGCGTGGAGGAGCAAATGTTAATGAGAGCATCTATTTAGGATGGTTTCTGTTCACCTTCCAGTTTTCAGACTCGTTCATTTTGACCTTGAATACTTCTCATCTCTGAAATGGAGCCTTCTTGTTTTCTGCCAGGTATAGGTCTTTTTTCTAGTTCTATTTCATCAGTTGACACATTTTCCATCTTCCAAAAGTATGTGAACCCATTTATTCAATCGTAAGGGACTCACTCTTATTAGCATTTGATGAGGTGTCCAAAGTTAAGTAGATAAGCATGTATCTTTAGTCAGACATCTTCAATGTGGAATTCTTTGTAATGGCTTCATGATAAACCTTTGTATAGATGTAACATAGCTTATTAATTGCTTGGCTGATGTGCATTGGTTTGTTTCGAGATTATCACTATTCAAACAACGTTACAGTGGACATCATTTGTATGCACATTTTGGGGCACCTATGCAAGTATTTTTTTTTTTGGGAGGGGGCTTTTGGATCATACCAGATAGTGCTTAGGGTTATTCCTGGCTCTACACTCAATATAAAATTACTCCTGGTGGTGCTTAGGACGTGTAGTTGTGACCCATGTTGGCCTCTTGCAAGACAAATGCCCTACTGTTGTACTATATTGCTTCCGCCCACCTATGTACGTTTTTTGTAGGATAAATTCACACAAGTAACATTGGTAGAAACTTGTCAAATTGTTCTCTTAAAAATATTGATCCATACTCTAAGTAGCAGTGAATGGAGTACCTCCCTTTTATATCATCACAACACTATCATTAATCTTTTTTTTCCCTGTTTGGTCCATCAATACACAGAAATCTGCTCTCATTGTTTTAATCTGTTATTTCTTAAACATGAGAGGAACATGTTCTCAGATTACTTTCTTTGTTTTCTGTCCATGCCCTTTCCTCAAATTTTTTTTGTATTCTCTAATAGATTTTGAGAAATTAATTTTATATTATGCATCGTAATGGTGACTCCAGAATTTGTACCATTATCACGGTCTCTTATTTTGTTTGCTTGTTTTTATTTTGGGATAACACTTGGTGGAACTAAGCACTCACTCCTACCTTTGGTGCCAGGGATCCCTCCTAGTGAGGTTCAGGGACCTTATGAAATGCAGGAGGTCCCAACAAGGGACAATCATGTAAGAGAGCCATATATTGCTCCATCCCCATATAAAATATTTTTTAATGTTTTTCAGGCTGATTTAAACATACCTATTTTGTCTTAGAGTATCTTGAAAACGTAAGTTAAAGGACCAGTCTCAGAACTGCTGTTTTTTAAAGTATTTTATTACACCACTGTGAGATATACAATTACAAAGATATGCCAATTACAAAGTTCATTTGGGTTTTTGGCCATACAGTGTTCCAGCACCCATCCCTCCATCAGTGCCCCCTCTCCTCCACCAACGTCCCCAGTTCCTACCCTCCCCCAGCCCGCCTCCATGGCAGGGTTAGAACTGTCTTACCTATTAATTAAAGCTCCATGAAAGTGAACACTATGTCTATCTTATTTCTATCTTCCCGTTCATCATCTATTGCTCGAGCAGACACCAGTAATATCTCCATATGTCCTGCTCATGCTAGTAGAGCCCAAGGGCATACAGTTTGCTCCAGGAACATAAAGAGCCTCAAACCATTATATTAGTTCATAGGAATGACCTAATATAATTGTTATTGGTATTTGGCATATCAAATACTACACGGGCAGCTTGCCGCTTTCCGCGTGGGTGGCATCACTCTTGTAGTCACCCTAAATATAGCATTTATTGATGAACTCTTGTGGCGCCGCGCGTCAGACTGTGATAGGCACGTCTGCTGGGTGGAGTTCTGACGAGGGAAGTCCAGATGTGGGAAAATGGCGGCCCTCATGGAGTGGCGGGGGGTTGTCTGGCTTTGCAAGGCTCTGCTGGGGTAGGTGGTGGGACAGAGCTAGAACCCACGCATCCCTCCCGGGTGCCCTCTTGAGCGGCTGGGCACAGGGGAGAGCAAGTAGCAGCTCTGCCCCATGTCTGTGAGTCTCTGGATCGGCATACCTGGGCGGATTGAAAAAAAAACTACTGCAGGAGTGGGGTGTCGATGATCCGGGCTGTGATGGGCTGGGTGGAGTCTGCAGGGTGGAGTTCTGACAAAGGGGAAGTTCGGATGTGGAAAATGTGTTGGCCCCTCATGGAGGGGGGTTAGGTCGTCTGGCTTGTTGCAAGGCTCTGCTGGGGTGGCAGGCCAGAAGTAAGGAATATTTCTGGCAAATCCTCTGGTTTATGATAGCACTGAGTATATGTTAAATCAATAATCAGTCCAAGTTCTCCATTCTGTTCTTGAATTTTGTTAAAAGATCCAAGGAGAAAATGTTCTTCTGGAGCGGAAGTTTCTCTTGAAAGCTCTCCGGGAACGTGGTTTCCGCCCTTCTTTTTAGCTGGGGACATCCAGAAAAAACGCATCCCTGACCCCAGCCTCCACGGAATGATGCCAATGGCTCATGTGGGGCCCCAGGAATGTCGCCCACCAGGTCAACAGTGCCCGAGTTGCCAGTCTGGAGCCCTCAGCTCCCAAATCCTACACCGAAGAGCCACGGCACCACCAACAGTTACGCCAGGTCCCGGCCACTAAATGTCTATCTTATTTACCATTGTATATCCAGTATCTGGTACCAGTCATGTAACAGGACTTTCAGTAAGTATTTTTTGAGTAAATGAACAGATACATTTGTTAACATTAAACCAATTAGCGTTTGTACCTACTAATAATACTGATAGGTCCTGCTTAAGGTACTATATTTCATCGAATTTGAAGCATCACTGGGCACAAAATAAACCTCATTTTATGTCTTGTCACTAGGAATAAATTACTATTTGTCAATTGATGTATCCAAATCCCCAACATGTACATGTGGTTTGGTGCAGATCCTGTAGAAAGGTCCCCAATTGACACAAAGATAAAGCTGTTTCAGATTCTGAGAACCTTCAGCTTAACTGTTCCAAGAAGGATAAAACGAAACATGGCACTAGTTTCTCTTTAATTAACTGACTGTAGCAAAATTGTAGGCACCTAATACTCCGAGCATAGGTTCTGCATTTGGTTCACAGTCACTGGTGAAACATCTAACTTATTATATTCCCGAAAACAAGACTTCCTCAAAAGAGACAATTAAAGGTACCACGAAACTATACAAGACAGAGATTCCCTCTTTAGAGTCTCTCCACTGGGTCCTTTTACAATTAGTGGATCCTTTATTTTCCAAATTTAAGTTTATTAAATAACTGTGTTCTATAGAGTTACTTGTAATACAATTGTTTCAAGTGTGCAATGTTCCAACACCAATCCCACCACCGCCTATCTCCACTCCACAATGTCCCCAGTTTCCTTCCACATCAGGCTGCCTCCTAAGGAGATAGAAAACAAATTTACTTCATATTTGCTTCAAGAAGACTTAGGAGGAATGGCAAACACAGTTATCAGAAAATAAATCAATGAAAAACCAATTTTTTAAATTTTTTTTATTAAATATTTTATTATACCACCGTGATATACAATTGCCCTGGCTCTACTGGCATGAGACCAGGACATATGGAGATATTACTGGTTCCCGCTCTAAGCAAATAGATGATCAACGGGAAGTTCGTGATCGTGATCGTTCATGTTTAGAGGTTTCGGTCACAAAGTGTTCCAGCACCCCGCCCTCTACCAGTACCCATATCCCACCACCAATGTCCCCAATCCCCCCCCCTCCCATAGCCTGCCTAAATGGCAGGTTCTTTATCTCTTTCCTCTGTCCCTCTCTCTCTTTTCCTTCTCTTACATATTGTGGATTGCACTACATACACTTAGAGGCCATCATGTGCATTTTTGCCTGTATTTAATGCTCAGTTCTAGGTTGGTATTAGTCCTTTTGACATTTTATTCACACATGTTCCCTTCTCTGTCTTACCTAACCTCTGACTCCCACATATTTGCAGTAATTTCCACATTTGGTAAGACCTCCTGGTCCACGTTTCACCTGACATTGATTTTGGTGTCATAATATGTATATATATATATATATATATATATATATATATATATTTATGTCATGCAAATAAATGCAGTCATTCTATATCTCTCTCTTTCCTTCTGACTAATTTCACTCAACATGATCCTTTCCATGTCCATCCATTTATAGGCAAATTTCATTAACTTCATTTTTTCCTAACAGCTGCATAGTATTCCATTGTGTAGATGTACAACATTTTCTTAATCCAGTCATCAGTTCTCAGTCATACTGGTTGTTTCCCATGTTCTGGCTATTGTGAATAGTGCTGCTATGAAAATAAAAGTGCAGGTGGTGTTTCCGCTGTGTGTTTTTGGAAAAGCCAATTTTTGTTATGCCAAAAAATAGTAACAATTATGGACCTCAATTCCATGACCTGAAGAATGGTTTGATGCTCTTTCTGTCCCTGGAGTAAGCAGATGCCCTTGTGTTACACTTGCTTGTGACAGGACTTATGGAGATGTTACTGGTGCCCGCTCGAGCAAATCGATGAACAATGGGAAGACAGTGATACAGTGATACAGTGATTGCTATATAATGTTTCCCTTCAAAAATAAAGAAACCAAAATCATTTAATACAATATTATATCTACTCTCATTAAGTTCTCAACTCTGGAATTAAAATACATTGCATTAACTTATTTTTACTTAGGTTTTCTTATAAATATTTTAAATATTTGTTGCAAATATATTTTAAAGTTTTCATGAAATAGATAAAGCCCACAACAGCTGTAAAATTTAGTCAGAGTGAGGGAGAATTTGCAGGGGTGCCCACCCAGGGATGCCAGATGTCGGGGATGCCGC
Organism: Cryptotis parvus; assembly: GCA_021461705.1. NCBI lineage: Eukaryota > Metazoa > Chordata > Mammalia > Eulipotyphla > Soricidae > Cryptotis > Cryptotis parvus. Next base: position 6,591 of record JAJIBD010037452.1, read on the forward strand.
TGGGGTCCCCAACAGTGCCGGGAAGCGAGTTCCCTTCTGGGTCGAAGCCGGCAGGGAATGGATGAAGACTCAGGAATCCGATGCAGTTTTAAAAGGCTTTACTTATCACAGGTTCAGGCATACAAATCAACAATAGGAAAACACTGTGCTTAGTATTCCTGGCTAGAACCCCAGCCACGTGTAGGCCAAAATGGCGGCCACCACGTGTTAAGGCCCTGTAAAGAGGAGACAAAGACAAGACTCCCAAGAAGGGTGCGAGCTCACAAAGAGAGAGCCCAAAGAGAGAGAGAGAGAGAGGAAGCAGGCTAGTTTTATACCCCCTGCAACTCAGACCTCCCTCCCACTATTATGGGAAGCAGGGAGGGTCAAATGCCCTCAGGTAATTTCTCCCAGCACCTCACCTAGGCCCTTTTATATGCTAATGTCTTGAGCCAAGATCTGCCTGGAAAAGCCTTTATAGGGTAGAGAAGGGGTTTCTGAGATGGCATGTCTCTGTACCAAAGACTAATACTAATGCCAGTTAAATATTTCTCCAAGCCTTCACAAGTCTCGTCTACTTAACGGTAGTTTTGTATTTTTGTTGCCTTTGAGTTATCAGGGAGCCATGCTTGCTTGCTTGGAGGCAAACAGCATTTCTCTCTGGTCTAATTACTTAGAGATCCAACGTGGCCAGGCAAATATGCTGGTAAGATCTAGCTAGTCCCACGATGATTGTGGTAGCATGAGAGATTATTTATACCAGCTAGTATAGAATACATGGTCAGATAAACTGCCACATTTATACTACCCCCCTTATCTACGAAGTGATTTGCAGAGGCAATCCAGAGCAGATGCAGAGGCTCTTAGAGGAGTCCTGCAACAAGAATTAAAAAATAATTTAAAGGTGGAAAATATATGAATAGGCCTATAAAATACAAAGCATTTTTTTAAGCTTAAAAACTGTACTTTTATATTCAGGATAATAATCAAGGCATTAGATATATACATACTCATAACATGTGGCAGATATTAAAAGACTTTTAAGGGGCCGGAGGCGATAGTCCAGTGGTAGGGTGTTGGGGAACGCCGCTGGGGGTCCCCCAACAGTGTCAGGACAGAAGTTCTCTTCTACTCCGAGGACGCCGGGGGAACAGATGAAAACTCACGAGTCGGTGCAGTTCCAAAAAGGCTTTTAATAGTACTAAAGCTCTTTCACAGCACTCCAATATAATGAACAAACTCTAGCTCTGGTCCAAACTTAGACCATACAAAAGAGCCTAAGTCTCCTACCAAAGAGAGAGGATCTCACCCGAGCTGAGTCCTACCCAGAAGAAGGAGCAAAAGGCCACAGACCAAAAGCCAAAAGCACGCAGGAGCCAAAAAGCCAAAGCGAAAAGGCTCAGAGTCGAAGGGGCCTCAAGTCAGTCCCCTTATATACACCAAAGTAATCCAGGGGAGGGTCATGTCAACAAAGAACTCTAAACAGAGTGTATTGCCACACCCTAGTGCAGGTATAAACAAAGGTTAGCCAAGGTCTGATCCTTTCTACCAAGATGATCTCTTATGTAAAACACTGGAGAGACAGAGAGGCTGATATAAGTAATACATCATAATTTCATGAGCTTCATGTAATCTAGATGGTACCCACAAGGTTCTTCTTATTATTATCTGCACCAGGGGTGATTCTGAGTATCTTGTTCTCGTGTACTGAAAGGGTCACACTCACCTGCTTAAAGCAAACTAGTATGATCCTTCCTATAGTCTTCCTATAGTCTCAACGTAGCCAGGGTGGTAGTCTCCTGGTGAATTCTAACTGTCCCACGCTGGGTGCAGTGGATATAAAGAGGAGCTGTGCCCAATCTATAAAACATAGAAGTCTTAGTAGATGTATAAGTCAGAAGTTATTTAGTCAAGGTGACTTCTGTAACTGCCACACACTCTAGCAGTGTTTACATAGAAGAGAGGTCTCATTAGAATGAACCTTGGCTTAAATAGATTTAGCTGGGAGTGGGCAAAACAACAAAACTCCCAGAATAGCTAAACCTGTCCTCCAACAGTAGGGCGTTTCCCTTGCACGTGGCCAGCCCATGCCGGCTCGGGTTCGATCCCCAGCATCCCATATGGTCCCCAAGCACCGCCAGGTGTAATTCCTGAGTATAGAGCCAGGAGTAACCCCTGAGCATTGCTAGGTGTGACCCAAAAAGCAAAAAAAAAAAAAAAAAAAAAAAGAAAAGAAAAGATTTTTAAATCATGGAGTTTTTTTGTACTGTCATTGATTATCTTCTTTTAATGAGTCACTTTGAGATACACAGTTACAAGGCCATTCAGTCATACAATGTTCCAACACAGTACAAAGTATTTTTATCCTAACAAAGGAAATATTGAGAAAACTAACAGATACTTTAATAAGCTTTCTTTGTTTTTGTCTAAATGTTCTAAAGGGTAAATTCTTTTGTCAACCCTGAGAAGGACTCCCCACTTTAGCAATGATGATAACCTAATACTAGTTTAGCTTTTAGAATTTCTATTTTATAATTATTTAAAGTGTCCCTTAAGATTCATTTAGAAATAGAAGGGTTTTAGTACTAGGGAGATTATTCAAAGGGCTGCTGTGCATGCCTTGCATGCAGGGGCCCTGGGTCCAATTTCTCACACTGACGGCTCCGAATCTGTGGGGGCTTGGTCAAGCTCTGCGTTGCTTGACTGAGCACCTGTTATATGCCTGCAGAACTGGGTCAAGAAACACTGAGTAACCCTCTAGGGGCTCCCCAGCACTGCAGGAGAACAATCCACCCTCCTTAACAGATTTTTATTTTTTTGGTTTTGGGGTCACACTAGCAATGCTCAAGGGTTATTCCCGGCTCTGCGCTCAGGAATTACTCCTGGCATTGCTCCGGAGACCTTATGGGATGCTGAGGGATTGAACCCCCATCCGCCAGGGACGGCTGAGTGCAAATGCCATGTACAGTGTATTACAGCTCCAACCCCTGTGGATTTTTATCATATGCCATTTGGTGCAAACTGTACAAAGAAGATGGAAATAAATAGATTAAGGTACTTCTAAAACAGCTTCATATTTACACTCCTCTGACTTCTTTTTGGCTCAGTTGACACTTCCTGAATCCCCCCAGGTTATTCTGTCATTAAGAACGTTGGTGATGCAGTGCTTTTAGTTCAGGGGACACTCTACTACTTTCCAGGGTTTTCTTCCAAATAGCTGATAGCTATTGTGCCAGTTTGTTCTGTTTTGGAGGGTGCTCACCAAACCCGGTGGTGCTCAAGGATAACTCCTGATTCTGTGCTCAGGGATCACACCGGGAGGTGTTCAAGGGGACCATATATGGTGCTCAAGATTAAACCCAGTCACCACCCATGCAAGGGAAGTAAATGTCTTCCTTCGGTGCTCTATTACTGTTGTCTAAATACTAGTGATTTCCCGGACTTACCAGTAGGTGGCAGGCAACGACAAGAAACCCCAGCATCAAGCCCACAGAATGGTGACTCCATGAATGCAGCCAAGTCCTGAAATGTTAAAAACAGGGCTCAAAGAAAAACAAGCCAAAACCCTCAGAGCTATTTTTTCAGAGAACATGTGCATCTTTTAATCAATTAAATATATGGTTAACTGTCGCTGTGCCCTAACTAAATTCTACATTTCTCCTGATCTAAATTGAATTTTATCTTTTCCTTCCTAGACCTGCTTTTCAGAATGATCTTTATTTACCGGCTCCCTTCCTCACCTTTTTGTTCACTCCTTAATATGATGCACACTATCCATGGTCTGTTTTCAATTATCCAGCAGCCAGTGAATACATATAGTTGATTAGTAAGGATAATACCGTAAGTGCAGTTCACGGAATCTTCTGGCAAGGTTTCCTAATTCTACCCTGGGTGTAAAAAATTCTTTTTTTTTGCCAGAGTAATACGACAGTGGGAAGGGCGCTTGTCTTGCACACAGCAGGTGAAGCTTGATACCTGGCCCCACATATGGTCCTCAGAGTCCCCCTACGAGTGATCCCTGAGCAGAGCCAGAGTACTGCTAGGTGTGTCGAAAGAAATGAACAAACAAAAGGGTTTTTTTTTTAAAAAGTCGAAGTAGCATGATTTATAACATTATGTAGGTTTAAACTGAGCATTATCACATGATGGCTTCCAAGTGTATGTAGTGCAACCCACAAATGTGTAGGAGAAGAAAGGGAGGAGAGAGGGAGAAAGTAAAGAGATAAAGAAC
>JAJIBD010037453.1:0-10825 GCA_021461705.1 Cryptotis parvus
TATAGACTCAGGTCTGATGTTGGAAGTCTTTAATCCATTTTAATATGACTTGTGCATAGGGTTTGATAGATGTCTGAGTTCATTTCTTCGCATGTGCAGTTTACCCAGCACCACATGTTAAAGAGGCTTTCCTTGCTCCACTTCATATTTCCTTGATCCCTTATCAAAAAAATTAAGTGATTATATATTTGAGGGTGCTTTTTAGGATCACTTGATCACTTGAATCCCGTTAATCATGGATTTGCTTGAGCGGGGCGCCAGTAACATTTCCATTGGACCCTATCACGTGCCAATGTAGCCCAACAGCATCTGGTTGATTCAGAAATATGAAGAGCCTCAAACCGTTCCTTCAGGGTCTTGACAAGGAAGTCTGACCATCTTGTAGGAGGGCGGCCATGTGATCTTTTGTCATCCCGTGGGATCCAGTCGGTAATGGCTCTAGTCCAGCGGTTGTCTCCAAATCGCATTACATGTCCAGCCCATCTGATTTTCGATGCCTTGGCAGATGAGACAGCATCCCTGATTCTGGAATAGCGATGGAGCTGCAGATTCCTTCTCTCACTTGAGTGAGGTGTGATATTCCAAGCATAGCTCTTTAGATTCCCTCTCTGGGAGACCCGAATAGCATTCTCATCCTGCTTTTTTGTAGGGTCCAGGTCTCTGAGGCGTATGTTAAAGCAGGGATAATGGTGGAGTCAAAGAGATGTGCCCCGAGCCGGAGGTTCTTTGTCCTTTTTAGCTATTTCTTCGATGACTTTGAAGACATTCCATGCTGCTCTCTTCCTCCTGCGCAGCTCAGGTTTTAGGTCGCTCATCATGTTGACTTCTCGACCCAGGTACATATAACTGCTGCATTCAGAGATGTTTGTTCCATTGAGAGTGAATGGGGCCTCTGGAACTAGCTCATTTTTCATGAACATAGTTTTCTTTTAGATTCAGCTATAGACCTATCTTTCCACATTCTCAGTCGAAGTCAGCCAGCATTTGTGCCGCTTGGCTAATGTTTGGTGTTATTAGAACAATGTCACCAGCTAAGTGGAGGTGGTGTAGTTGCCGACCATCTATTTTCACCCCCATTCCTTCCCATTCTAATTGTCGCATGATGTTCTTGAGGGTGGCGTAGAACCTTAGGATATTGAACTCTATTTCATTGGTCTCCGGGTCTGGCTTCATTCCAATACCATGCTGTTTTAATTACTACTGCTTTGTAGTACAGTTTGAAGTTGGGGAAGGTGATGCCTCCCATCTTCTTTTTCCCAAGTATTGCTTTAGCTAGTCATGGGGGTTTATTGTTCCAAACAAATTTCAGGAGTATTTGGTCAATGTCTTTGAAACTGTCATGGGTTTCCTCATGGGTACTGCTTTGAATCTATATAATGTTTTGGGCAGTATTGACATTTTGACAGTGCTAATTCTCCCAATCCATGAACAGGGGATGTGTTCCATTTTGTCATGTCCTCTTTTATTTCTTGAAGTAGAATTTTTGTAGTTTTCTTTGTACACTTGCTTTGCTCGTTAGTAAGCTGATTCTGAGGGGCTTGATTTTCTGAGAGACACAATTTTGAATGGGATTGTTTTTTAATACCACTTTCTTCTGTTTCCATTAATATAATATAGGATAGCCATTGACTATTTGGTATTGATTTTTTTACCTACCACTCTACTACAGATGTATTGTTCTGGGAGCTTTTTGGTAGATATTTAGGCTCCTCCAACTATAGGATCTTCACTAGGAGTTATATTGGCTTAACAGTGCTGAAAATGGTGGTGATGCGGTGGAGGAGCAAATGTTAATGAGAGCATCTATTTAAGGATGGTTTTCTGTTCACCTTCCAGTTTTCAGACTCGCTCATTTTGACCTTGAATACTTCTCATCTCTGAAATGGAGCCTTCTTGTTTTCTGCCAGGTATAGGTCTTTTTCTGTTCTATTTCATCAGTTGACACATTTTCCATCTTCCAAAAGTATGTGAACCCATTTATTCAATCGTAAGGACTCACTCTTATTAGCATTTTGATGAGGTGTCAAAAGTTAGGCAGATAAGCATGTATCTTTAGTCAGACATCTTCAATTAGAATTCTTTGTAATGGCTTCATGATAAACCTTTGTATAGATGTAACATAGCTTATTAATTGCTTGGCTGATGTGCATTTGGTTTGTTTCCAGATTATCACTATTCAAACAACGTTACAGTGGACATCATTTGTATGCACATTTTAGGGCACCTATGCAAGTACTTTTTTGGGAGGGGGCTTTTGGATCATACCAGATAGTGCTTAGGGATTATTCCTGGCTCTACACTCAATATAAAATTACTCCTGGTGGTGCTTGGGACGTGCCAAGGATTGGACCCATGTTGGCCTCTTGCAAGACAAATGCCCTACTGTTGTACTATTGCTTCGCCCACCTATGTACGCTTTTTTGTAGGATAAATTCACACAAGTAACATTGGTAGAAACTGTCAAATTGTTCTCTTTAAAATATTGATCCATACTCTAAGTAGCAGTGAATGGAGTACCTCCTTTTTTATATCATCACAACACTATCATTAATCTTTTTTTCCCTGTTTGGTCCATCAATACACAGAAATCTGCTCTCATTGTTTTAATCTGTTATTTCTTAAACATGAGTGAGGAACATGTTCTCAGATTACTTTCTTCTGTGATTTGCTTGTCCATGCCCTTTCCTCAATTTTTTGTATTTCTAATAGATTTTAGAGAAATTAATTTTATATTATGCATCGTAATGGTGACTCAGAATTTGTACCATTAATACGGTCTCTTATTTTGTTTGCTTGTTTTTATTTTGGGATAACACTTGGTGGAACTAAGCACTCATTCCTACCTTTGTGCCCAGGATCACTCCTAGTAGGTTCAGGGAACCTTATGTAGTGCCAGAGGTCCCAACCAGGGACAATCATGTGTAAGGCAAGAGCTATATATTGCTCCATCCCCATATAAAATATTTTTTGCAATGCTTTTCAGGCTAATGTAAACATAAGCCTATTTTGTCTTAGAGTATCTTGAAAACGTAAGTTAAAGGACCAGTCTCAGAACTGCTGTTTTTTAAAGTATTTTATTACACCACTGTGAGATATACAATTACAAAAGATATACAATTACAAAGTTCATATTTGGGGTTTTTGGTCATACAGTGTTCCAGCACCCATCCCTCCATCAGTGCCCATCTCCCCACCACCAACGCCCCCGGTTCCCTCACCCCTCCCCCAGCCCGCCTCCATGGCAGGTTAGAACTGCTGTCTTACCTATTAATTAAGCTCCATGAAAGTGAACACTATGTCTATCTTATTTCTATCTTCCCGCTCATCATCTATTGGCTCGAGCAGACACCAGTAATATCTTCCATATGTCCTGTCTCATGCTAGTAGAGCCCAAGGGCATCTGCTTGCTCCAGGAACATAAAGAGCCTCAAACCATTATATTAGTTCATGGGAATGACCTAATATAATTGTTATTGGTATTTGGCATATCAAATACTACACGGGCAGCTTGCCAGGCTTCCGCGTGGGTGGCATACTCTTGTAGTCACCTCTAAATATAGCATTTATTGATGAACTGCGCGGTCAGCAAGTCAGACCGTGATAGGCACGTCTGCTGGGTGGAGTTCTGACGAGAGGGAAGTCCAGATGTGGAAAATGGCGGCCCTCATGGAGTGGGCGGGGTTGTCTGGCTTGTTGCAAGGCTCTGCTGGGGTGGTGGACAGAGCTAGAACTCCGCCATCCCTCCCGGGTGCCTCTTGGAGCGGCTGGGCACAGGGAGAGCAAGTAGCAGCTCTGCCCCATGTCTGTGAGTCTCTGGATCAGCATACCTGGGCCGGATTGAAAAAAAACTACTGCAGGGTGGGGTGTCGATGATCCGGGCTGTGATGGGCTGGGTGGAGTCTGCAGGGTGGAGTTCCTGACAAGGGGGAAGTTCGGATGTGGAAAATGGTGGCCCTCATGGAGTGGGGGGGTTGGGTCGCCTGGCTTGTTGCAAGGCTCTGCTGGGGTGGCAGGCCAGAAGTAAGGAATAGTTTCTGGCAAATCCTCTGGTTTATAATAGCACTGAGTATATGTTAAATCAATAATCAGTCCAAGTTCTCCATTCTGTTCTTGAATTTTGTTAAAAAAGATCCAAGGGAGAAAATGTTCTTCTGGAGCGAGTTTCTCTTGAAAGCTCTCCGGAACGTGGTTTCCGCCCTTCTTTTTAGCTGGGGACATCCAGAAAAGCCGCATCCCTGACCCCAGCCTCCACGGGGAATGATGCCAATGGCTCATGTGGGCCCCGAAATGTCGCCCACCTAAGGTCAACAGTGCCCGAGCTGCCAGTCTGGAGCCCTCAGCGCCCAAATCCTACACCGGAAGAGCCACGGCACCACCAACAGAGTACGCCAGGCCCCGCTACACTAAATGTCTATCTTATTTACCATTGTATATCCAGTATCTGGTACCAGTCATGTAACAGGACTTTCAGTAAGTATTTTTTTGAGTAAATGAACAGATACATTTGTTAACATTAAACCAATTAGCGCTTGTACCTACTAATAATACTGATAGGTCCTGCTTAAGGTACTATATTTCATCGAATTTGAAGCATCACTGAGCACAAAATAAACCTCATTTTATGTCTTGTCACTAGGAATAAATTACTATTTGTCAATTGATGTATCCAAATCCCCAACATGTACATGTGGTTTGGTGCAGATCCTGTAGAAAGGTCCCCAATTGACACAAAGATAAAGCTGTTTCAGATTCTGAGAACCTTCAGCTTAACTGTTCCAAGAAGGATAAAACGAAACATGGCACTAGTTTCTCTTTTAATTAACTGACTGTAGCAAAATTGTAGGCACCTAATACTCCGAGCATAGGTTCTGCATTTGGTTCACAGTCACTGGTGAAACATCTAACTTATTATATTCCAAAACAAGACTTCCTCAAAAGAGACAATTAAAGGTACCACTAAACTATACAAGACAGAGATTCCCTCTTTAGAGTCTCTCCACTGGGTCCTTTTACAATTAGTGGATCCTTTATTTTCCAAATTTAAGTTTATTAAATAACTGTGTTCTATAGAGTTACTTGTAATACAATTGTTTCAAGTGTGCAATGTTCCAACACCAATCCCACCACCGCCCTATCCTCACTCCACCAATGTCCCCAGTTTCCTTCCACATTAGGCTGCCTCCTAAGGAGATAGAAAACAAATTTACTTCATATTTGCTTCAAGAAGACTTAGAGGGAATGGCAAACACAGTTATCAGAAAATAAATCAATGAAAAACCAATTTTTTAAATTTTTTTATTAAATATTTTATTATACCACCGTGAGATATACAATTGCCCTGGCTCTACTGGCATGAGACAGGACATATGGAGATATTACTGGTTCCCGCTCTAGCAAATAGATGATCAACGGGAAGTTCGTGATCGTGATCGCTCATGTTTAGAGGTTTCGGTCACAAAGTGTTCCAGCACCCCGCCCCTCTACCAGTACCCATATCCCACCACCAATGTCCCCAATCCCCCCCCTCCCATAGCCTGCCTAAATGGCAGGTTCTTTATCTCTTTCCTCTGTCCCTCTCTCTCTTTTCCTTCTCTTACATATTGTGGATTGCAACTACATACACTTAGAGGCCATCATGTGCATTTTTTGCCTGTATTTAATGCTCAGTTCTAGGTTGGTATTAGTCCTTTTGACATTTATTCACACATGTTCCCTTCTCTGTCTTACCTAACCTCTGACTCCCACATATTTGCAGTAATTTCCACATTTGGTAAGACCTCCTGGTCCACGTTTCACCTGACATTGGATTTTGGTGTCATAATATGAATATATATATATATATATATATATATATATATATTTATGTCATGCAAATAAATGCAGTCATTCTATATCTCTCTCTTTCCTTCTGACTAATTTCACTCAACATGATCCTTTCCATGTCCATCCATTTATAGGCAAATTTCATAACTTCATTTTTCCTAACAGCTGTATAGTATTCCATTGTGTAGATGTACAACATTTTCTTAATCCAGTCATCAGTTCTCAGTCATACTGGTTGTTTCCATGTTCTGGCTATTGTGAATAGTGCTGCTATGAAAATAAAAGTGCAGGTGGTGTTTCCGCCGTGTGTTTTTTGAAAAAGCCACTTTTGTTATGCCAAAAAATAGTAAACAATTATGGACCCCAATTCCATGACCTGAAGAATGGTTTGATGCTCTTTCTGTCCCTGGAGTAAGCAGATGCCCTTGTGTTACACTTGCTTGTGACAGGACTTATGGAGATGTTACTGGTGCCCGCTCGAGCAAATCGATGAACAATGGGAAGACAGTGATACAGTGATACAGTGATTGCTATATAATGCTTCCTTCAAAAATAAAGAAACCAAAAATCATTTAATACAATATTATATCTACTCTCATTAAGTTCTCAACTCTGGAATTAAAATACATTGCATTAACTTATTTTTACTTAGGTTTCTTATAAATATTTTAAATATTTGTTGCAAATATATTTTAAAGTTTTCATGAAATAGATAAAGCCCACAACAGCTGTAAAATTTAGTCAGAGTGAGGAGAATTTGCAGGGGTGCCCACCCAGGGATGCCAGATGTCGGGATGCCGCTGGGTCCCCAACAGTGCCGGGAAGCGCAGTTCCCTTCTGGGTCCGGCCGGCAGGGAATGGATGAAGACTCAGGAATCCGATGCAGTTTTAAAAGGCTTTACTTATCACAGGTTCAGGCATACAAATCAACAATAGGGAAAACACTGTGCTTAGTATTCCTGGCTAGAACCCCAGCCACGTGTAGGCCAAAATGGCGGCCACCACGTGTTAAGGCCCTGTAAAGAGGAGACAAAGACAAGACTCCCAAGAAGGGTGCGAGCTCACAAAGAGAGAGCCCAAAGAGAGAGAGAGAGAGAGAGGAAGCAGGCTAGTTTTATACCCCCTGCAACCTCAGACCCCCTCCCACTATTATGGGAAGCAGGGAGGGTCAAATGCCCTCAGGTAATTTCTCCCAGCACCTCACCTAGGCCCTTTTTATATGCTAATGTCTTGAGCCAAGATCTGCCTGGAAAAGCCTTTATAGGGTAGAGAAGGGGGTTTCTGAGATGGCATGTCTCTGTACCAAAGACTAATACTAATGCCAGTTAAATATTTCTCCAAGCCTTCACAAGTCTCGTCTACTTAACGGTAGTTTTGTATTTTTGTTGCCTTTGAGTTATCAGGGAGCCATGCTTGCTTGCTTGGAGGCAAACAGCATTTCTCTCTGGTCTAATTACTTAGAGATCCAACGTGGCCAGGCAAATATGCTGGTAAGATCTAGCTAGTCCCACGATGATTGTGGTAGCATGAGAGATTATTTATACCAGCTAGTATAGAATACATGGTCAGATAAACTGCCACATTTATACTACCCCCCTTATCTACGAAGTGATTTGCAAGAGGCAATCCAGGAGCAGATGCAGAGGCTCTTAGAGGAGTCCTGCAACAAGAATTAAAAATAATTCTAAAGGTGGAAAATATATGAATAGGCCTATAAAATACAAAGCATTTTTAAGCTTAAAAACTGTACTTTTATATTCAGGATAATAATCAAGGCATTAGATATATACATACTACATAACATGGCAGACATTAAAAGACTTTTAGGGGCCGGAGCGATAGTCCAGTGGTAGGGTGTTGGGGAACGCCGCTGGGGTCCCCTAACAGTGTCAGGACAGAAGTTCTCTCTCTACTCCGAGGACGCCGGGGAACAGATGAAAACTCACGAGTCCGTGCAGTTCCAAAAAGGCTTTTAATAGTACTAAAGCTCTTTCACAGCACTCCAATATAATGAACAAACTCTAGCTCTGGTCCAAACTTAGACCATACAAAAGAGCCTAAGTCTCCTACCAAAGAGAGAGGATCTCACCCGAGCTGAGTCCTACCCAGAAGAAGGAGCAAAAGGCCACAGACCAAAAGCCAAAAGCCGCAGGAGCCAAAAAGCCAAAGCGAAAAGGCTCAGAGTCGAAGGGGCCTCAAGTCAGTCCCCTTATATACACCAAAGTAATCCAGGGAGGGTCATGTCAACAAAGAACTCTAAACAGAGTGTATTGCCACACCCTAGTGCAGGTATAAACAAAGGTTAGCCAAGGTCTGATCCTTTCTACCAAGATGATCTCTTATGTAAAACACTGGAGAGACAGAGAGCTGATATAAGTAATACATCATAACTTCATGAGCTTCATGTAATCTAGATGGTACCCACAAGGTTCTTCTATTATTATCTGCACCAGGGTGATTCTGAGTATCTTGTTCTCGTGTACTGAAAGGGTCACACTCACCTGCTTAAAGCAAACTAGTATGATCCTTCCTATAGTCTTCCTATAGTCTCAACGTAGCCAGGTGGTAGTCTCCTGGTGAATTCTAACTGTCCCACGCTGGGTGCAGTGGATATAAAGAGGAGCTGTGCCCAATCTATAAAACATAGAAGTCTTAGTAGATGTATAAGTCAGAAGTTATTTAGTCAAGGTGACTTCTGTAACTGCCACACACTCTAGCAGTAGTTTACATAGAAGAGAGGTCTCATTAGAATGAACCTTGGCTTAAATAGATTTAGCTGGGAGGGCAAAACAACAAAACTCCCAGAATAGCTAAACCTGTCCCTCCAACAGTAGGGCGTTTCCCTTGCACGTGGCCAGCCCCCATGCCGGCTAGGGTTCCGATCTCCCAGCATCCCATATGGTCCCCAAGCACCGTTAGGTGTAATTCCTGAGTATAGAGCCAGGAGTAACCCCTGAGCATTAAGTGTGACCAAAAAAAAAAAAAAAAAAAGAAAAAAGAAAAGAAAAGATTTTTAAATCATGGAGTTTTTTTGTACTGTCATTGATTATCTTCTTTTAATGAGTCACTTTGAGATACACAGTTACAAGGCCATTCAGTCATACAATGTTCCAACACAGTACAAAGTATTTTATCCTAACAAAGGAAATATTGAGAAAACTAACAGATACTTTAATAAGCTTTCTTTGTTTTTGCTCTAAATGTTCTAAAGGGTAAATTCTTTGTCAACCCTGAGAAGGACTCCCACTTTAGCAATGATGATAACCCTAATACTAGTTTAGCTTTTAGAATTTCTATTTTATAATTATTTAAAGTGTCCCTTAAGATTCATTTAGAAATAGAAGGGTTTTAGTACTAGGAGATTATTCAAAGGGCTGCTGTGCATGCCTTGCATGCAGGGGCCCTGGGTCCAATTCTCTCACACTGACGGCTCCGAATCTACGGGCTTGGTCAAGCTCTGCGTTGCTTGACTGAGCACCTGTTATATGCCTGCAGAACTGGGTCAAGAAACACTGAGTAACCCTCTAGGGCTCCCCCAGCACTGCAGGAGAACAATCCACCCTCCTTAACAGATTTTTTATTTTTTGGTTTTGGGGTCACACTAGCAATGCTCAAGGGTTATTCCCGGCTCTGCGCTCAGGGAATTACCCTGGCATTGCTCCGAGACCTTATGGGATGCTGAGGATTGAACCCCCATCCGCCAGGGACGGCTGAGTGCAAATGCCCGTGTACAGTGTATTACAGCTCCAACCCCTGTGGATTTTTATCATATGCCATTTGGTGCAAACTGTACAAAGAAGATGGAAATAAATAGATTAAGGTACTTCTAAAACAGCTTCACATTTACACTCCTCTGACTTCTTTTGGCTCAGTTGACACTTCCTGAATCCCCCAGGTTATTCTGTCATTAAGAACGTTGGTGATGCAGTGCTTTTTAGTTCAGGGGACACTCTACTACTTTCCAGGGTTTTCTTCCAAATAGCTGATAGCCATTGTGCCAGTTTGTTCTGTTTTGGAGGGTGCTCACCAAACCCGGTGGTGCTCCAAGGATAACTCCTGATTCTGTGCTCAGGGATCACACCGGAGGTGTTCAGGGACCATATATGGTGCCTCAAGATTAAACCCAGTCACCACCCATGCAAGGGAAGTAAATGTCTTCCCTTCGGTGCTCTATTACTGTTGTCTAAATACTAGTGATTTCCCGGACTTACCAGTAGGTGGCAGGCAACGACAAGAAACCCCAGCATCAAGCCCACAGAATGGTGACTCCATGAATGCAGCCAAGTCCTGAAATGTTAAAAACAGGGCTCAAAGAAAAACAAGCCAAAACCCTCAGAGCTATTTTTTCAGAGAACATGTGCATCTTTTAATCAATTAAATATATGGTTAACTGTCGCTGTGCCCTAACTAAATTCTACATTTCTCCTGATCTAAATTGAATTTTATCTTTTCCTTCCTAGACCTGCTTTTCAGAATGATCTTTATTTACCGGCCCCTTCCTCACCTTTTGTTCACTCCTTAATATGATGCACACTATTCATGGTCTGTTTTTCATTATCCAGCAGCCAGTGAATACATATAGTTGATTAGTAAGGATAATACCCGTAGCAGGTGCAGTTCACGGAATCTTCTGGCAAGGTTTCCTAATTCTACCCTGGGTGTAAAAATTCTTTTTTTTGCCAGAGTAATACGACAGTGGAAGGGCGCTGTCTTGCACACAGCAGGTGAAGCTTGATACCTGGCCCCACATATGGTCCCTCAGAGTCCCCTACGAGTGATCCCTGAGCAGAGCCAGAGTACTGCTAGGTGTGTCGAAAGAAATGAACAAAACAAAAGGGTTTTTTTTTTTAAAAAGTCGAAGTAGCATGATTTATAACATTATGTAGGTTTAAACTGGAGCATTATCACATGATGGCTTCCAAGTGTATGTAGTGTAACCTACAATGTGTAGGAGAAGAAAGGGAGAGAGGGAGAAAGTAAAGAGATAAAGAACCCGCCATTT
>JAJIBD010037454.1:0-18654 GCA_021461705.1 Cryptotis parvus
GTTATTTAAAAAAAAATGTCATGGGGATTTTTGTGGGGACTGCATTGGATCCAAATAAGGTTTGGGGTAGTAGTTTTCTTTTGACAACATTAATCCTTCCAGTCCATCAATAGGGATGTGGCTCCATTTTTTTGTCTTCTTTTCTATCAAACAAACTGACATAGTTTTCTTTGTATAAGTTTTAACCTCTTTAGTTAGGCTAATTTCCAGGTAGTTGAACTTTTTGAGGCACAATTGTGAATGATATTTTTAAAAATTACCTTTCTTGGGCTGGAGCAATAGCCCAGCGGGTAGGCCGTTTGCCTTGCATGGCCCGGGTTCGATCTCGGGCATCCCATATGGTCCCCGAGCACCTCCAGGAGTAATTACTGAGTGCAGAGCCAGGAGAAACCCCTGAGCATTGCCGGTGTGACCCAAAAAGCAAAAAAAAAAAGACCTTTCTTGGCTCATGTGCTGCTTGTGCCCGCTTGGCTGAGCACATGTCATGCCCAATCACATGTATCGCCTGCATCTCCCCTCTTGAGATGTTTCTCTCACTTTATTTTCTCCTTCCCTTCCTGAAAATTTCCATATAAAAACTGATTTCACTTCAAAAATATTCTCTTTCATAGATTTCATTGATTGCAAATAGGACCTTTGTGTGCTAATTTTGTAACCTGTAATATTGCTGTACAAGTTTACTTCTATAGCATAGCTGATGTCTAAAGCAGACTATTTAACAAAAGATCAGGTACACACAAAGACAAATCTGAAAACCAGGACATAAATGCTTTTGGGTTTTAGTAACATGATGTTGGCATATTAAAAATGATTTATTTATGATTGACTATTTAAGACCAGTCATAACAGTATAGACCACAATTTGGCCACCTGTCCCTAGAGGTGTTGCAGGTGTGGTTGTGGTGCCTGACTGAGACAGCAGGTGGCAGGCAGGAGACAGGCTTGTCTACACCCAGGGCTCTGCCCCATGGGCCCTCCATGGTTGATGGTCTGACATAAAAAGACTGAGCCCCCTGGGGGAACCCAGAGCCACAGCAGAGCCTGGCAAGCTACCCATGTTGTATTCTGTATGCCAAAAACAATAACGATAATGGACCTCATTGCCAACGAATGGAGATGTTACTGATGCCTGCTAGAGCAAATCGATGAACAAAGGGAAGACAATTGATACAAGTGATACAAGTAATTTAAGACCACGACTAACTTAAGAGATTTGATTATCTTAAGAAAGCTGGATGGAGTTTGGGCTGAGGGCACAGGAGGAAGGGTTGGCAAAATTAAGTTCAATTTGAAGCCCACTTGTTGCTGTACCTGTTTACATATGGACAGATGATGGTTGGTGAATACTATTTAGAGACAAATTCAATCACAGTTCACTTTTAACTTTTCAAACATATTTTACTGACTTGCAATAAACTTATGCTCTATAATATGAATTGAGAAGGTTCCTATTATTTTTATGGTCTAACAATTGTAGTAAAATATTAAAAAATGAAACTTTTTCTAGTGATAAGCATCTTTTCTTAATATTTTCTATTTTTTGAAGTTACGCCTTATTTTATAGTAATTCAAAGAAGCCTACCAAATATGCTTTATTTTTTTAAATGCAGAAGCATGAATTGGAAATTTGAAATTGGAATAAAAAATTTGAAGACTCGTGAGAAAGAAATGATGGAGTAAAGGTCAAAACAATGTTCTGAGGACAGTTCTACAAATAGATTTGGGCTTTTCCAAGAGACTGTGCTTAAAGGGCAAATATCCTGTCTTTTGTTTTCATTTTGACCTAAGCTCTCTTTATCTAAATTACATGATAAATATAATTTATTTATATTTATGTAAATAATATGATTTGAGTACGAGCAACAAAATATTTTTAGTCCTGGAAAAGCAACACTCCAGTAACCACAGTGACCTTGCCAGTAGCCCAATTTTGAGCCACTAAAGAAGGTGCAAGATACCACAGTTTTTAAATGATGTGTGACTTATGTCTCTTTCCTACAAGACTTTGTTCACCTATATACATGAAAGAACAGCAACATGAGTCTAAGTTTTGCATTTACTAAAGTTTTGTTTACAGGGCTTTCTATTTTTGTACAGATAATTTTTTCTGATGGTTGGAATGAAATATATTAACACATAGGCATGTATATAAGTAAACAATTTTCTTCCTTTAAAATATTTCCTTCTAGTACCATCCATGTTACTGTAAGTTGCATGACTTTGTTATTTATGTGCACAAGAAACTATTGTTTATAGAATTGTAAACACAGATTTTTAAATAGGAGGAATAGACTGGGTGGGAGGTAGGGGATTAGTGGAGAGAAGGCATTGGCTGGGGTGTGGCGTTGGAGTGTTTTATGCATGAAACCCCCACCATTTACAGTGTTGTAAACTGTGGTGCCTAAAATAAAATAAAGAGGGTCTGGATTTACTAAACTAAATTTTATAGTACATCTATATAAAATTTTGTTTAATTTTTGTTGGTAAATTTTTGAAGCATATTAATTTAATAAGATGAAAATAATTTTGACTATGAGTCAATAAAGGAAAAATAACTTAAAAATTCCTCTTTAAGTTTGCTATTTCACTCATAATACAGTTTTTTGAAGCATGGAGGGCACACTTTCAATGTTCAGGATTTTTTCCTGTCTGCACTCAGGAATTACGCCTAGTGGAGATTGGGGGTGGTCATTGCTGAGGATAGAACTCAGCTCAGCTCTTCAAGTTCAGTGTTGGTATCTGTTGTACCATCTCTTCAGCCCACTGTTGCTCAGAATATTTGATATTTCCTGCATAGAAAAAGAAAGAAATCTATGATTTGGAGAGTTTGTACTCAATCTGTGTCTGTTCTGGTTATCCACTCGGACATACAATGAAACAAATAACCTATTCTTAAGACTGCTTCAATTTAAAAGGAATTTATTTTCTTTATATTTTCAGTTTGTCAAAGTCAAATCATTATTTTTTAGGAAGCCAGAGAAGTAGAAAATGCAATTTAAATATGTTTTATAAACAGGACGTATAAGCAAATTTTTGTGTATACATATATTTTCTGATGGTTGATGGTCTGACATAGAAAAGACTGGTCCCCCTGGGATGAACCCAGAGACAAGGCAGAGTCTGGCAAGCTACCCGTGGTGTATTTGATATGCCAAAAATGGTAACAATAATGGGCCTCATTCCCCGAATGGAAATGTGACTGGTGCCCGCTCAAGCAAATCAATGAACAATGGGAAGACAAGTGATACAAGTGAAGTGATACACATATTTTCTAAATTTGCAAATTAAGGGCTGTAATCACTTAACAATATAGATAATATGTCTGTTTTGTTTCTCAACATAAATCTACAGTAGCAAATGCACATTTTTTTTGCTTTTTGGGCCACACCCAGCAATGCTTAGGGGTCACTCCTAGCTGTGCACTCAGGAGCTACTCCTGGCAGTGCTCAAGGGACCATATGGGGTGCTGGGAATCAAACCCAGGTTGGCCACGTGAAAGGGCCACTGTACTCTCACTGAGGCCACCATATTTTTAAGTGCACATAGTTTGTGAAGTTTATATATGTAATGATAGGAATTTATAGCATTAAATGTATATAGGCCATGCTAGGAGACCATATGCCATGCTAGGGATCTAACCAGGATCAGCTGCACATAATGCAAGTACTTTAATCTCTGTATCATTTCTCTTGTCCCTGTTAATAATGTTTTTAAGCACACTTTAAAATTGATAGGTGTATTAAGTGGTCATTTAAATCCTGCCCTCCTTCCTGTTGTTTTGAAGTAGGTGGGTTGGTATGGTTGGATGCTCTGGTCACACATTTTTGATTGCAGTGATCACAACAGCAGTGCCACTCTTACAGAGTGGAATCAAAGTAGTGTCCTCTTCCACTCAGAGACATCCCTGGACCTTACACTTAGGTTTCAAAGTGGCTTTTATATTTAGGATGACTTTTGCATTTATACGTAACTTCTAACGTTACATCTCTAAATGCAATATTGGTATTACTAAAAGCAATGCATTGCATAGGACTTTTATTAGGACTTAGGTTTAGGATCAACTTGATCACTTCACTTGTATCACTTGTCTTCCCGTTGTTCATTGATTTGCTCTAGTGGGTGCCAGTAACATCTCCATTTGTCACTGTCGCATGCTAGTATAGCCCAAGGGTCTCTGCTCACTCCAGGAACATGAAGAGCCTCAAACCATTCCTTCAGGTCATGGGAATGCGGTCTATTATTGTTTTTGTTTTTGACATATCAAATATGACACGGGTAGCTTGCCAGGCTCAGCCGTGAGTGGTTATCAACTTGATATCCACTGAAAATCTATGCAATATAAAGACAGTCCTTATATTTTCTGTATGTGGTATCATTGAAAAACAACTTCAATTTATCATTAAAATGGATTATTGCCATTTATCGTTAGGAATGGACTATTGCCATTGATCATGAGAATGGACTTCTTTGGTGGTTTCACTTTCTTCTTTTTTCTTCTTTTTTTTTTTTTTTTGGGGGTGAGGGGTGGGGACACCAACACAACAATCACTAGCTGTCCTACTGCCAAAAATCGAGCTTCCAAATTATCTTTATGTTGATTTCTAAGAGCACGTGAGCTGCAATATGTGTGCCACTCATTGCAAAACATTTTTTTTTAGCTGTTTCTTATTTGCTCAGTTTCTTCCAGGAACTTCCGAGTTTTAATTTACTTCTATTTCTCTTTGTACAGTCAAGTACCTCAATGAATGCTCATGTGTCGTCTAAGTTTCTTTGGTTTACAGTCCTAGGAATTACAGGTTTAACATTGTGATGTCCTTTCTCCTCCTGTGGGAGCATAAATAATTTAATTACACCCATTCCAGTGCTATTGGAGGTACACCCCTATCTCACTGGGGCACATCCAGTCTTCTGTGTTTAACTGTAACATCTTCTTTGTGTTCTTCTTCCCTTCTGGTCATAGAAATTATCTCCTAATCATACACAGAAACTTACAAAATTAAACCTTCAGATGACTTTGAATTTTGTATATGTCAGTGAGATAATTGCTTTTCTCTTTCCCTTGTTCTTTGCATATTTATATGTTAATGTCCTTTTATGTATAGACAGAGGAACACAGGCAATGGAATGCACCATGGGAACAAGTTAATCCCATAATATTTGCCACAGGAACACCTTGAACCATTAAAGTGGCCTCTAGATTCAATATTATGAAGTATTCTGCCTATGTTTTTCTCAATATAGTTTATGAATTCAGGGCTGATATTAAAGTCTTTAATTCATTTTGATTTGACTTTTAGCATGGTTTTAGAATGGGATATTAGCTCTTAATTTTTGGCATGTGACCAAGCAGTTTTCCCTACAGCATATGTTGAAGAGGCTTTCCCTTGCTTCAGTCCATATTCTTTCTTTGGCTTTAAAGTGCTTAAGGCTTACTCCTAGCTCTGAACTCAGGGATCACTCCTGGAGGAGTTGGTGGACCATGTGGGGTGCAGGGAGCCTAACCTGAATTGGCCCTGTGCAAGGCAAACTCCCCTACCTGCTGGATTATTGCTCCAGTCACACTTTATATATTTTCTTAACATCACTAATATATCACTATATGAGGCAATAGAAGATGCATAGGAATTCCAACTGCCATAAGCTCCTGACACTTGAAGACAAGTAGATTGAAGTTTAGGTGAAAGTATACTACAAAGAAGACATGCATGAATGTCAAGATGGTCTTTCGTTGGGGGTCTAATGATGACAATCTCATCAGAACTTGTTGGTGCCAAGGACAGAAGTAACACTTGGCAGAGGCTTCAAATGGATTAGTAGCTACCCATACAGTTTCAAACTTCAGAATAGCAGTGAGGTCATCCCTGTCAACAAATTTTAAAGGAGTAGAAAATTGCATAAAGTGTACTTTGACCTATAATTAAAGGCATTTGAATTAAGGCTTTTTGTAAGTATTTGTAATTTGAAGAAATTTGTTAAGAGAAAATGTAACACAGGAGGCACAAACTCAAAAGAAGCTTGCTAAAATAAATAACAAAGGAAAAGGGAGAGGTCAAAACATTTTTTATGCTGAATTTCATTTGCTTTTGTATAGCCCTGAATCATTTGTAGGAGTTTTTTTTTTCAATTCACTATTTTTTGTTTGCTTTGTTCTAAGAATAAGAAGAAGTGGCATAGAAAAAAAACGCCTTGGCATGGCATTGAGACTCTCATATTGTTGGTGGGAATGTTGACTGGTACAGCCTCTTTGGAAAACAATATGGACATTCCTCAAAAAAATAGATATTGAGCTTCTATTTGACCCAGCAATACCACTCCTGCGTCTATACCCAGGGAGGCCAAAAACACACAGCAGAAACACCATCTACACTTCTATGTTCATAGCAGCACTATTCACAATAGACAGAATCTGGAAACAACCAGAGTGCCCCAAAACAGAAAACTGGATAAAGAAACTGTGGTCCGTCTACACAATGGAATACTATGCAGCTGTTAGGAAGAACAAAGTTATGGAAATTTGCCTATAAGTGGATGGACACGGGAGAGGATCAGGCTGAGTGAAATTAGCCAGAGGGAAAAGGGCAGAAATAGAATGACTGCATTTATTTGCGGGATATAAAAAAAAGCATAATAATGATACCAGTATCCAAATCCAGACAAAAGATAGATCAGGAGGCCTTGTCAGAGGATGGAATCTACTGCAATTGTGTGGGAGTCAGAGGTTAGGTAATACAGAGAAAGGAACAGTGTGCTAATAATTATTGGAAATAATAATACCAGCCTAGAACCGAGCATTGAATGTAGGCAAAAGGATATACATCATAACCTCTAAATGTATGTATTGCAAGCCACAATGTGTAAGAGAAGGGAAAGAGAGCGAGAAAGAGAGAGTGAGAGAGAGGAGAAGAGAGAGAGAGAGAGAGAAAAGGAAAAGTGCCTGCCATAGACACAGGTTGGGGGGGGGGAATCGGGGACATTGGTGGTGGGAAATGGGCACTGGTGGAAGAACGGGTGCAGGAACACTGTGCGACTGAAACCCATACATGAACATCTTTGCAATTGTATCTCACGGTGGAATAATAAAAAAAAAATAAAAAAAGAGATGGGAATTCTCTAAAAAAAAGCTTCCTTCAAAGAGAACAATTATGGTCATAGCACCTTTTCCTTCTTGATCACTTGATCACTTGACATCCCGTTATTCATTGATTTGCTTGGCGGGCGGCCAGTAATATTTCCATTTGACCCTACCATGTGCCAGTGTAGCCCAATGGCATCTGGTTGCTTCAGGAAGTACAAAGAGCCTCAAACAGCTTGACGAAGAAGTCTGACCATCTTGTAGGTGTTTTGATTTTCATCTCCCTGATGTTTAATGATGAAGAGTGATATGCCTTTTGGCCATTCGAATTTCTTCTTTTTTGGAAACTTCTGTTCATTTTTTCTCCCCATTTTCTCAATAGTGTTGGCTGTTTTCTTCTTGTAAAGTGCTACCAGTGCCTGATATATCCTGTATATTAACCCCTTATCAGATATGTATTGGGTAAACAATATTTGCCCCTCTATGTATTGTCTTTGTATCTTGATCAGTGTTTCTTTTGAGGTGAGAAGCTTTTCAGTTTTATAAAATCCCATTTATTTATTTATGCTTCCATTTGATTTGTCAGTGATGTTTCATTTTTAAAAATGCCTAGTTTCGATGTCGTAGAGCGTTTTTTCCTGTTTTCTTTCATGTACTTTATCTTTCATGACTGATATTAAGATATTTAATCCATTTTGATCTGATTTTGGTGCATGGAGTTAGAAGGAGGTCTAATGGGCAGACTTTTGATTACTGATTTCATCTCCTCGATGGTGATATGTGTGTTGAGTTATTCTAAATCTTGTTACAACCTTGGGAGGCTATAGAAATTTAGGAATTTGTCCGTTATTTCTAGGTTCTCTTGTTTACGTGCCATACATCTCAAATATCTGATGAACTTTTTTAAAATATATTTTATTATACCACCATGAGATAAACAATTACAAAAATATTCATGATTGGGTTCAGGGCATACAGTGTTCTAGCACCCATCCCTCCACCAGTGCCCATTACCCACCACCAGTGTCCCCAATTCCCTCCCCACTACCTAGCCTGCCTCTATGGCAGATTCTTAATCCCTTTTCTCTCTTTTCTTTCTTTCTCTCTTTCTCTTCTTTTCTCTTAAAATTTGTGGATTGTAATACATATACTTAGAGGTTATCATGTGTATATTTTTTTCCTGAATTTAATGCTCAGTTCTATGTGGGTAATAGCACTTTCGACAATTATTAGCACACTGTTCCCTTCTCTATCTTACCTAATCTCTGACTCCCACACGTTTGTGGTCATTTCCTCCTTTGACAAGACCTCCTGATCCATGTTTCATCTGATCTTGGATATTGGTGTCATAATATGTATATGTCATAATATGTATCTATATAAATTTATGTCATGTGTGTTTTCTGTTGTGATGTCCCTCTCTTCATTTTTATTCTATTTATTTGGGTTCTCTCTTTCCCCTTCCTTGCGAATCTTACATTTGGTTTGTCAATCTTGTATAATTTTTTCAAAGAAACAGCTCTTGGTTTTTTCGATCTTTTGGATTGTTTTCTGGGATTACATCTCATTGGTTTCTGCTCTAAGTTTTATTATTTCTTTCTTTCTGCCTGGGTTGGGCTCCTTTTGATGATGGCTTTCTAAATTCTTAAGCTGTGAAGTCAGACTATTTAAGATGGTCTTTTCTTCTTTACTGATGAATGCTTGCAGAGCTATGGACTTTCCTCTTAACACTGTTTTTGCTGTATCCCACAAGTTCTGGTAATTTGCGTCTTCAGTCTCATTTGTTTCCAAGGTATTTTTGGATTCTCTCTGATTTCTTTTGTGATATGCTGGTTGTTCAGCAGTGAGCTGTGTCATTTCCAGGTGCTTGGTGTGACTCCATTTTTTTGTGCAATTAGCTGCTATTTTCAGTGTTTCATGGTTAGAAAAGATAGTTGACACAATTTCTATCTTCTTGATTTTATGGGGTATGTTTTGTGGCTCAGCATGTGATTTATCTTGGATTATGTTCCATCTAATCTGGGTAAAAAATGTGTATTCAGTTTTTGGGGATGTAATGACCTGTATATATCTACTAGCCCTCTTTGTCTTCTTTTAAGTCTATTAGCAGTTGTTTTAGGTTTTATGCTGGCCCGTTGTTGGGTTCATATATGTTTAGGAGTGTAATTTCTTCCTGATATATGTATTCTCTGATTATTAAGAAGTGACCTTCACTGTCCCTTATGACCTTTTCAGCCTGAAGTCTATGTTGTTAAATGTTAGTATGGCCACCTTGTCCATTTTGGAGGGGCTGTTTGAGTGAAGGTTTATTTTCCAGCCTTTAACTTTGAGCCTATCTTTGCTCTGATAGTTTAGATGCATTTTCTAAAGGCAGCAGAATGTTGGGTTCAATTTTTTGATCCACTTTGTCACTCTGTGTCTCTTCACTATCACTATTTTCCCGTTAATCATCTATTTGCTAGAGCGGGCACTAGTAACTATCTCCATATGTCCTGTCTCATGCTAGTAGAACCCAAAGGCATCTGCCCGCTCCAGGAACACAAAGAGCCTCAAACAATTATATTAGGTCAAGGGAATGACCTAGTATAAATGTTACTGGTATTTGGCATATCAACTACTACACGAGCAGCTTGCCAGGCTTGCAGTGCGATTGGCATACTGTTGTAGTCACCTCTAAATAAAAGCATTTATTGATAAACCGTGCGGTCGCTAGCGGACTGTGATAGTCTGGTCTGCTGGGTGGAGTTGTGACGAGAGGGAAGTCCAGATGTGGAAAATGGCGGGCCCCATGGAGTAGGGGAGGGTGGTCTGGCTTGTTGTGAGGCTCAGCTGGGGTGGCAGGCCAGGGCTAGAACCCGCCATGCCTCCCAGGCGCCTCATGAGCAGGTGGGAACAGGGGAGAGCAAGTAGCAGCTCTGCCCCATGTCTGAGAGTCTCTGGTTCAGCATACCTGGGCGGATTGAAAAAACTGCTGCAGGGTGGCTGTCGATGATCCGGGCTGTGATAGTCTGGTCTGCTGGGTGGAGTTGTGATGAGAGGGAAGTCCGGATGTGGAAAATGGCGGGCCCCATGGAGTGGGGGAGGGTGGTCTGGCTTGTTGTGAGGCTCTGCTGGGGTCGCAGGTCAGGGCTAGAACCTGCCATGCCTCCCGGGCACCTCACAAGCAGCTGGGCACAGGGAGAGCAAGTATCAGCTCTGCCCCATGTCTGAGAGTTTCTGGTTCAGCATACCTGGGCCGGATTGAAAAAAAAGTTTATGAAGTTCTAAGCTGTTGCTTATCCATGAATCTGTGTATCTGTCCTTCAAATCTGAATGAGAGTCTAGCTGGGTAAAGAATTGTTGGTGAGGCCTTCATTTCATTGAGTTTTTTTCACTATCTCCCACCAGGCTTGCCTTCAGGCTTGGAGGTCTCTTCTGATAGGTGGCTAAAAGTTGAATAAAAATTTTTACTTTGTGTAAAGTTTCCTTCTTTGATCTTTTGCTTGAAGAATTGTCTCTATGGCATCCATTATTCCAACTAGGGTATGTCTTGGAGTCTTTTTATTGGGGTCTCTTTTAACTGGTATCATTTGGGCTCCTTGAATCTGGTTTGTCTGCATCCTTTAACTCTGGGAACTTTTCTGCAAGTTTTTTTAACTGTACCTATTTCCCTTGGGGTTGTCTTCCTGTCCTTCTGGGACTCTGATGATTCTTATTTTATTACTCTTGGATTGATCCAAATGTTCTCTGTTCCTCTGCTGATCCATTTTTCAGTCTTTTTTTTTCATCTGTTGGATTTCCCTGACTGCTTTCTGCAGCTCATCCTCATTCTCACTGATTTTGTCTTCTGCTGCTGTCCTCCTGCTGTTGAGAGCCCCCATTGCATTTTTCATTTCATCTACTGCGTTTTCATTGATGATATTTCAGTTTGTAGTGTTTGCATTAACTCCTATAATTTATTGGCTGTCTTTCCACTACTTCATTTATGTCCTCCTGTATTTTATTGGATGCTTCCCCATTTTAAATTCAGCTCATTAAATATCATCTCCATTACTTCTCTGAAATCTTTGTCAGAGAGATTATGTATGGGTGTATTCTTTTTTGAGTCTTCAGGATTGTTTTCTTCATCTGCTCTTTGAGGTGAAGGCCTGCATTGTTTCCCCATGGTTCTGTGCTAGTTCATGAGTGGATTCTTCTGGGGCACTTTTCTTCCTCACTGTCATTTAGGACTCTGGAGATATTCAGCAGACAGTGTTCTCCTCTTCACTCTTCATTACCTTCCTCTTGGTATTGACTTTCCTGCTTTTTGTATTAATATATGGCCATTTAGTTCCTCTGCAGTTCGGAATTCTGGGAGTTGTAGTTTTGCTTTCTTTCCTTAACATGTGGCTAAAGTAGCTCCAGGGCCTGCCTGAGGCCCGCCTAAAGCCTGCCTGAAGCCTGCCACTCTTCATCTTTCAGTGCATCTGCCAGATCAGCCACACCCCACTGCTACTAGCATTCTTTCATAAATCTTTTGATTTCATGCATACTTCCATTAGGTTTATGATAGATTGAATTGTTTAATTTAGCTAATTTATTATTTTTTATAAAAAAATCAAGACACTGTGATTTACAAGGTTGTCCATAATGAGTTTCTTAAGGCATACAATGTTTGAACACAGACCACAATGTCCCCTTCCTTCCCTCCACAGAGTGCCTAGGATCTCTGCACCCCCAACCTATGTCTCTGGTAAGAAAATAGAAATTTATTTCATACTGCCTGCTCCAACAAAACTTAAAGAAATGGAAAATGGAATTATCAAAAAATTAATCAACAAAAGTGAATTTATAGTGATTGATTGCTAAATAATTTTAACCTATGTAAGTAAAGAAATTCAAATCATACAATTCAATATAGTGTACTGTTTATTTTCATTTATATAACTAAGTTTTCAACTCTGGCATCTAAAACACATTGCATAAAAGTTTATTTTCTACTTGTATCTTAAGGAGGGGATTATCATATCTTACCGCTCATTAATGAAGCTTTTTTCCCCACCTCTTTGCAGGCCTCTAACAAACTTATTGAATATTACTTGGTCCAAAATAACTTAAAAAGAATGGAAAATACAATTTTTAAAATGAATTAAATAAAGGTCAATTTGCAATGATTGATTGCTGTTTTTAACTTTTCTTAATCTAGGAGAGGACAACTGTACACACCATTAGTAAGTGTCATACTCACTACCTCATTACGGAAATTTGTTCTGTCCTTTAGAAAAGCTGATTTCAATACTATGAGTAGCCTATACTGTTGTCTGTTCATGTTCTGTATAGTTCCTTCAGATCTGAACGATAATATCTTACTGGACAGAGTATCTTTGGTGAAATATTCAGTTCATAGAACTTTTTTACTGAATCTATCCATATTTTTGTAGAGTCTCATTTGATAGATTTATTGTTATGTGTTTCCCATTAAGTATGACTTTTGTTGTGTCCAATAGATTTTGATAACTTTCTTATTGTATTAGTCTCAAATAATTTTTAAATCTATTTCTTGGTTTCCTCTTTGATCCAACTGTTATTTCATAGCATGTTTTCAGTCTACCGGTGTTAGATTTTCCCAAATCTTTTATGATTAATTTCTATATATTTGGCATTGCGGTATTATCTGAGTATTATAACCAATTTATTTCAATATGAAAAGTGTATTTATTAATAATTTTGTGTGGATCTTAGCATGCCCACAGGATTTGGGGTTTTGAGAATTAATGCCTACGTTAAATGGGATGACTCCCTCATCTATATTGGAGAGTAGGAGACATTCAGGTTCCCAAGTACAATAGTTTGTCTGGAGCACAGCCATGGTGAGTAAGTGGGTTTGAGGGGAGTCCTGGAGCCAGAAAAACATACATCTGAGAATTAGAGTTTGAAAAGTGATGTATTTTGTTTAGATTTTTGTTGTTTTGTTTTCTGGGGGCCACATACAGTAGTACTCAGGGCTTAGTGTGCTGATATATCATCCCTGGAGGACTTGGGGAATTTTATGGGGCTTCAGCAATCAAACACTGGTCAGTGCATGCCGGCCAACCATTGCATCAGTTGTACTATCACTTCAGCCCAGAGTGATGGGTTTTAAAGTCTGAACTTCCTGTCTCATCTTCTAAATAAAGCACTCATGGAGAAGTAAAATTATGTCTACTTCATAATATAACTGAAATTTAGGAAAATAGCATAGATACTCTTAATGTAGACATGGAGTTTTCAATATTAACCCAATCATATCATTAATGTTATTTTCTTTGTTTTGATAAAGTTTTTTAACAAATACTACTAGAAATTATACAAGGAAAATTACTGATAGATGAATGAATAAGGACATTGAAAGCATGTTTTCAACTAGCTGTGGAAGAAATAAAAGTTTTGGACCTTAATTGAATTGCCCTAAAATGCCACTAAATGTCTCCAGAAGTAAATGTACAATTTGGTTTACATGTGAAAGGAAGAATCAAAGCTATTGTAGATTGTATTTTTTCTGATTGCATATTCTAAGACTTTATTAGTTGTGGATGAAAACTATAGGAAAGCAGAAAATCACAGTCTAGTGAAGTATTTCAAGATGTGAGTAATTTAAAGTTCATGTGAACACTTGAGCAGCAAAACAGTAATTTTTTAAAATGCCTGACTATAGGCAAAAGTTGAAAAGTGTAAAAAAGAATATTTAAAATATTTAAAATTTGTTGAGCAAGTTTTCAATTTTTTCCACAGAACATCATCTTTAACTTTCTTTCTTATGTAGTAATATCATTTAATTATATTACCGGTAATGTAATGTCAATTACATTGAAAGCCCAGATTATGATGTCTAGACACACACGCATTTGTCCTGTAAAAAATTTGTTAGATTTTTATACTTTGTATGTTTCCACTGCATCTTTGTATTTGTTTCACTATTTTTGGCATCCTCTTATAAATTATTAGAGCAAATAATAACACTTCTTTTTTATATGTTAATGTTATAACAAGCCATAAACCTTGTATAGTCTCTTACTTTTTAATATTTTATAATATTTTATTCAAACAGTCTTTGTTTTATTAGTAGACAACCCCATCACACACAAATATTTAAGCATTTTATTTCAGGTATTATATCATTGACCTTAATCATATTACTTTTCACATTGATAGTATGTTATCAGTTATGATGACAGCAGATGATTAAATTATGTGTGCATATTTGGGATGATCTCCCAGCCTTCTAGTTTTAGCCATGGGAAATAGATGGAAGGTAAAAGTTCCCAATATGAAGTTAATCTTCATTTTACAGCCAAAGCTAGAATATATAAGCCAGACTTAAGTAAATATTCATTCATAATGTGGCATACCACACATGGTATGCCATTGAGGTTATGTGGGGGGTTGAGGTAAGACCAGACTGATGAAATATTGACAGCTTAGTTCTGGGAGAGTGTTGTTATGCTGATAAATGTTTCTGACCAACATTATAATCTTCTTTCCTTTATATTTTTTCTCCTTTTAGTTCTCAGTACTGGACTGGAGCTATAGCACAGCCGGGAGGCGTTTGCCTTGCATGTGGCCCACTCGGGTTCGATTCCTGCATCCCATATGGACCCCAAGCACTGCCAGGAGTAACCCCTGAGCATTGCCGGGTGTGACCGAAAAAAAGAGAAAGAAAGAAAGAAAGAAAGAAAGAAAGAAAGAAAGAAAGAAAGAAAGAAAGAAAGAAAGAAAGAAAGAAAGAAAGAAAGAAAGAAAGAAAGAAAGAAAGAAAGAAAGAAAGAAAGAAAGAAAGAAAGAAAGAAAGAAAGAAAGAAAGAAAGAAAGAAGAAGAAAGAAAGGAAGGAAGGAAGGAAGGAAAGAAAGAAAGAAAGAAAGAAAGAAAGAAAGAAAGAAAGAAAGAAAGAAAGAAAGAAAGAAAGAAAGAAAGAAAGAAAGAAAGAAAGAAAGAAAGAAAGAAAGAAAGAAAGAAAGAAAGAAAGAAAGAAAGAAAAGAAAGAAAGAAGAAAATAGTTCTTAGTCCTAAAAAACAAAGACCCCTCCCCTCACAAACACTTGTGGTTCTTTCCTTATATCTTGCAAGGTATATTTAGCAACATTTTGGTGTTTAAGATATTGAGTCTTGAACAGAGACTATCTTCCCATTTTTGGTTATGCCGAGATTTGATGCTTTTCTGGTCCTGTGTACTTAACTGACAACAGGATAGATCTTTTATAGTGGGGAAGTGGTGGATGGGTTGGATTACACCTGGCAGTGCTCAAGGTCTGTTATGGCTCCATGCTCTGGAGTGACTGCTCTATTTGTGAGAGCCAATATTTGGAAGCCACCCAAGCCCTCAATGACTGATGAGTGTTTAAAGAAGTCGTAATATGTATATACTCAATGGAATATTACTCAGCCATAAGAAAAGTTTATATTTTGCCTTTTGCTAGAATATAAGTGAAACTGAAGTTGTCATTCTAAGCAAGTTTAGTCTAAAGATGGAAAATAAATACTGAACAATCTCACTTCTTTGTGGTATAGGAGAAGACAAAGCAAGCAGAAAATGTCCTGTGTGTGTGTGGGAGGGGGAAGTGGGGCTGAGGGGAATTTCTTAGAATCTGGTAGCAGAATTAAAGTAGTCAAGGCAAGTGGATTGGCCAAAAGGATTCAATGGGGTATCATGAGGACATTGGCACTTTTGTGGTGCGTATAGTATACTAACTCTGTATCCTGTAGTGAACATTTTTTCGCAATAAAAGATACATTTACTTTCACTTTTTAGGCCTGCACAACACAAAAATTATATTTATTTCATAGCATTGTTATTAATAATGTTCTTTTATCATTTTTTTTTTTTCGTTTTTTTTTAATTAAACATTTTATTATACCACCGTGAGATATACAATTGCAAGTTGTTCATGTTTGGAGGCTTCGGTCACATAGTTTTCCAGCACCAGCCCTCCACCAGTACCCATTTCCCACCACCAATGTCCTCAATTCCCTCCCCCTCCCATAGCGTGCCTAAATGGCAGGTTCTTTATCTCTTTTCTTTCTCCCTCTCTCTCCCTTCCTTCTCCTACACATTGTGGGTTTGTAGTGAACATTTTTAAACCTATTTTACGGTATCACTGTATCACTGTCTTCCCGTTCATCATCGATTTGCTTCGAGCAGGCCCCAGTAACATCTCCATATGTCCTGTCTCATGCTAGTAGAGTCCAAGGGCATCTACTTGCTCCAGGAACATAAAGAGCCTCAATCCATTCTGGAATTAAGTCTGTAATTGTTACTGGTATTTGGCATATCAAATACAACACGGGTAGCTTGCCAGGCTCTGCTGTGCAGGTAGCATACTCTTGTAGTTATCTCTAAGTCCAGCATTTATTGATGAACCGTGAGGCCACAAGCGGCCACGCAAGCCGGGCTGTGATAGGCTGGTCTGCTGGGTGGAGTTCTGAAGAGAGAGAAGTCGGATGTGGAAAATGGAGGCCCTCATGGAGTGGGGGGGTCATCTGACTTGTTGCAAGGCTCTGCTGGGGTGGCAGGCCAGGGCTAGAACCCGCCATCCCTCCTGGGCACCTCGTGAGTGGCTGGGCCAGGGAGAGCCAGTAGCAGCTCTGCCCCATGTCTGTGAGTCTCTGGACTGGCATACCTGAGCGGATTTAAAAAAAGACTACAGCAGGGTGGATCTCTATGAGCTGGGCTGTGATAGGCTGGTCTGCTGGGTGGAGTTCTGATGAGAGAGAAGTCCGGATGTGGAAAATGGAGGCCCTCATGGAGTGGGGGTTCGTCTGGCTTGTTGCAAGGCTCTGCTTGTGTGGCGGGCCAGGGCTAGAACCCGCCATCCCTCCCTGGGCACCTCGTGAGTGGCTGGGCACAGGGAGAGCCAGTAGCAGCTCTGCCCCATGTCTGTGAGTCTCTGGACCGGCATACCTGAGCCGGATTTAAAAAAAATTTTTTACGGTAATAAAAGATAAATTAAACAAACAAAAAACAAAGTTTACACAGTGATGTGACATGACCTAGATCACTAGACATCCTCTTGTGGTCAGTGGATTGCAGGGGCTTCAATGGGGAGAGCTGGTATCTGCTCTGCCTGGGGTATCTGCGTCTGTGACATGACCACAGAAACAAAATAAATGGAGTAATAAAATATCTTCTTATTTTAAAATATCAATAAATAATGATTTAACTATTTAAAAATAAACGGTGTTTTTATAAAAAAATAGCACCAATATTAGGAGCAGGAAATATGAAAATTCAAAAGAAAGAAGAAAAGTTATCATTATTTACAAGTGGAGTAATAATAGACATTAGGAGCTTGAATGATCATGGTAAAAGACTTTTAGAAATAACAAAGAATATAATAAGATTGATGTTACAACATTGTGCAAAAATGTTCTGTTACGAGAGAAAAGAGAAAGAGAGAGAGAGAGAGAGAGAGAGAGAAAGAAGGCAAAGTACCTGCCATAGAGAAAGGCTGCAGAGCAGGGAGGGAATCTGGGGTCATTGGTGGTGGGAAATCTCCACCGAACACTGGAGGAGAGATGGGTAATGGAACACTATATGACTGAAATCTAAACATGAAGTTTTGTGATTGTTTATCTCATGGTGTTATAATAAAATAAAAAAAATTAAAACAAACAAACAAAAATGTTCTGTTTTAATACACAGCAAACTAGAAGTCAGGAAAATAATTTTATTTATAATAATGTCAAAATAATTAAATTCCTTAATTAAATTCCTTAAATTAAATCTAACCAAAGAAGTGAAAGGTCTATGCAAAGAAAATTATAATACATTTCTGAAAAAATAAAAACATGTAAAGAGATGTTCTGTACTCATGGATAGGAAGAATGTTAAAATAAATATATTAACGAAGTTGGAATAGAGAGCATTGTTTATGCCAAGGACCAGTTGGCAAATTAGGACATACTTTGCAAAGTATTTATATAGAACAACAGGCAACAGGTAGATGATGTGAAAAGTATGTCTCATCATGTATGAGGGCTTTACTATGTAATTTTAGGGCCTTGTCTTACTAGTGGGTTGAATGTTCCCTACCTCTGGCTGGACAAAACACTACTGAAGAAAAAGAACAAAGACAGAAGCAACCAAGCTCTTACTACAAATTATCTAAAGAAGTGATAATAAAGAAAACTTCATAGTATTAACAGAAAACATACCATGGAAGATAAAGTCTATTTTAATAAAAAAGAAAAGAAAAAATTGTGCAACTAATACCATACAAACAACACCTTTTTTTTTTTGCTTTTGGGTCACACCTGGAGATGCTCAGGGGATACTCCTGACTCTGCACTCAGGAATTACTGAAGGTGCTCAGGGACCATATGGGATGCAGGAATTGAACCCTGGTCGACTGCATGCAAGGTAAATGGCCTACCCGCTGTACTATTGGTCCGGTCCCACATACAAAAAAATTTTAAATGTTTTAAAGATAAATATCTTTAAGTATGCAAAAGAAAACATAGGTGTTATTCCTCTTGAATTGGCTTTAGTGATTGGTTGAAGGCCCCAACTCTAATAGCCAGGAAAAAAAATTTTTTAATGGGACTTACTCAGATTCAACATCTTTAGCACAGTGCATGAAATCTGCCTAAA
>JAJIBD010037455.1:0-19503 GCA_021461705.1 Cryptotis parvus
TTATGGTTATTTAAAAAAATGTCATGGGGATTTTTTGTGGGGACTGCATTGGATCCAAATAAGGTTTGGGGTAGTAGTTTTCTTTTGACAACATTAATCCTTCCGGTCCATAAATAGGGGATGTGGCTCCATTTTTTTGTCTTCTTTTCTATCAAACAAACTGACATAGTTTTCTTTGTATAAGTTTTAACCTCTTTTAGTTAGGCTAATTTCCAGGTAGTTGAACTTTTTGAGGCACAATTGTGAATGATATTTTTTAAAAATTACCTTTCTTGGGCGGAGCAATAGCCCAGCAGGTAGGGCATTTGCCTTCGGATGCAGTCGGCCCATGCTGGCCCGGTTCGATCTCCGGCATCCCATATGGTCCCCCAAGCACCGCCAGGAGTAATTCCTGAGTGCAGAGCCAGGAGAAACCCCTGAGCATTTGCGGGTGTGACCCAAAAAAAGCAAAAAAAAAAAAAAAGACCTTTCTTGGCTCATGTGCTGCTTGTGCCAGCGTGGCTGAGCACATGTCATGCCCAATCACATGTATCGCCTGCATCTCCCCTCTTGAGATGTTTCTCTCACTTTATTTCCTCCTTCCCTTCCTAAAAATTTCCATATAAAAACTGATTTCACTTCAAAAATATTCTCTTTCATAGATTTCATTGCTTGCAAATAGGAATTTTGTGTGCTAATTTTGTAACCTGTAATATTGCTGTACAAGTTTACTTCTATAGCATAGCTGATGTCTAAAGAAGACTATTTAACAAAAGATCAGGTACACACAAAGACAAATCTGAAAACCAGGACATAAATGCTTTTTGGGTTTTAGTAACATGATGTTGGCATATTAAAAATGATTTATTTATGATTGACTATTTAAGACCAGTCATAACAGTATAGACCACAATTTGGCCACCTGCCCCTAGAGGTGTTGCAGGTGTGGTTGTGGTGCCTGAATGAGTCAGCAGGTGGCAGGCAGGAGACAGGCTTGTCTACACCCAGGGCTCTGCCCCATGGGCCCCTCGATGGTTGATGGTCTGACATAAAAAAGACTGAGCCCCTGGGGTGAACCCAGAGCCACAGCAGAGCCTGGCAAGCGACCCATGGTGTATTCTGTATGCCAAAAACAATAACGATAATGGACCTCATTGCCAACGAATGGAGATGTTATTGATGCCTGCTAGAGCAAATTGATGAACAAAGGGAAGACAATTGATACAAGTGATACAAGTAATTTAAGACCATGACTAACTTAAGAGATTTGATTATCTTAAGAAAGCTGGATGGAGTTTGGGCTGAGGGCACAGGAGGAAGGGTTGGCAAAATTAAGTTCAATTTGAAGCCCACTTGTTGCTGTACCTGTTTACATATGGACAGATGATGGTTGGTGAATACTATTTAGAGACAAATTCAATCACAGTTCACTTTTAACTTTTCAAACATATTTTACTGACTTGCAATAAACTTATGCTCTATAATATGAATTGAGAAGGTTCCTATTATTTTTATGGTCTAACAATTGTAGTAAAATATTAAAAATTGAAACTTTTTCTAGTGATGAGCATCTTTTTCTTAATATTTTCTATTTTTTTGAGTTACGCCTTATTTTATAGTAATTCAAAGAAACCTACCAAATATGCTTTATTTTTAAATGCAGAAGCATGAATTGGAAATTTGAAATTGGAATAAAAATTTGAAGACTCGTGAGAAAGAAATGATGGAGTAAAAGGTCAAAACAATGTTCTGAGGACAGTTCCACAAATAGATTTGGGCTTTTCCAAGAGACTGAGCTTAAAGGGCAAATATCCTGTCTTTTGTTTTCATTTTGACCTAAGCTCTCTTTATCTAAATTACATGATAAATATAATTTATTTATATTTATGTAAATAATATGATTTGAGTACGAGCAACAAAATATTTTTAGTCCTGGAAAAGCAACACTCCAGTAACCACAGTGACCTTGCCAGTAGCCCAATTTTGAGCCACTAAAGAAGGTGCAAGATACCACAGTTTTTAAATGATGTGTGACTTATGTCTCTTTCCTACAAGACTTTGTTCACCTATATACATGAAAGAACAGCAACATGAGTCTAAGTTTTGCATTTACTAAAGTTTTGTTTACAGGGCTTTCTATTTTTGTACAGATAATTTTTTCTGATGGTTGGAATGAAATATATTAACACATAGGCATGTATATAAGTAAACAACTTTCTTCCTTTAAAATATTTCCTTCTAGTACCATCCATGTTACTGTAAGTTGCATGACTTTGTTATTTATGTGCACAAGAAACTATTGTTTATAGAATTGTAAACACAGATTTTTAAATAGGAGGAATAGACTGGGTGGGAGGTAGGGGATTAGTGGAGAGAAGGCATTGGCTGGGGGCGTGGCGTTGGAGTGTTTTATGCATGAAACCCCACCATTTACAGTGTTGTAAACTGTGGTGCCTAAAATAAAATAAAGAGGGTCTGGATTTACTAAACTAAATTTTATAGTACATCTATATAAAATTTTTGTTTAATTTTTGTTGGTAAATTTTGAAGCATATTAATTTAATAAGATGAAAATAATTTTGACTATGAGTCAATAAAGGAAAAATAACTTAAAAATTCCTCTTTAAGTTTGTTATTTCACTCATAATACAGTTTTTTGAAGCATGGAGGGCACACTTTCAATGTTCAGGATTTATTCCTGTCTGCACTCAGGAATCACGCCTAGTGGAGATTGGGGGGTGGTCATTGCTGAGGATAGAACTCAGCTCAGCTATTCAAGTTCAGTGTTGGTATCTGTTGTACCATCTCTTCAGCCCACTGTTGCTCAGAATATTTGATATTTCCTGCATAGAAAAAGAAAGAAATCTATGATTTGGAGAGTTTGTACTCAATCTGTGTCTGTTCTGGTTATCCACTCGGACATACAGTGAAACAAATAACCTATTCTTAAGACTGCTTCAATTTAAAAGGAATTTATTTTCTTTTATATTTTCAGTTTGTCAAAAAGTCAAATCATTATTTTTTAGGAAGCCAGAGAAGTAGAAAATGCAATTTAAATATGTTTATAAACAGGACGTACAAGCAAATTTTTGTGTATACATATATTTTCTTTTTCTTTTTTTTTTTTTTGCTTTTTCGGGCGATGCTCAGGGGTTACTCCTGGCTATGCACTCAGGAATTACTCCTGGCGGTGCTCGGGGACCATATGGGATGCCGGGATCGAACCCAGGCCGGACAGGCCAGCCGCGTGCAAGGCAACGCCCTACCCGCTGGGCTATCGCTCCAGCCCTACATATATTTTCTGATGGTTGATGGTCTGACATAGAAAAAGACTGGTCCCCCCGGATGAACCCCAGAGACAAGGCAGAGCCTGGCAAGCTACCCGTGGTGTATTCGATATGCCAAAAATGGTAACAATAATGGGCCTCATTCCCGACGAATGGAAATGTGACTGGTGCCCGCTCAAGCAAATCAATGAACAATGGGAAGACAAGTGATACAAGTGAAGTGATACACATATTTTCTAAATTTGCAAATTAAGGGCTGTAATCACTTAACAATATAGATAATATGTCTGTTTTGTTTCTCAACATAAATCTACAGTAGCAAATGCACATTTTTGGCTTTTTGGCCACACCCAGCAATGCTTAGGGGTCACTCCTAGCTGCGCACTCAGGAGCTACTCCTGGCAGTGCTCAAGGGACCATATGGGTGCTGGGAATCAAACCCAGGTTGGCCACGTGAAAGGGCCACTATACTCACTGAGGCCACCATATTTTTAAGTGCACATAGTTTGTAGAAGTTTATATATGTAATGATAGGAGTTTATAGCATTAAATGTATATAGGCCATGCTAGGAGACCATATGCCATGCTAGGGATCTAACCAGGATCAGCTGCACATAATGCAAGTACTTTAATCTCTGTATCATTTCTCTTGTCCCTGTTAATAATGTTTTTAAGCACACTTTAAAATTGATAGGTGTATTTTTTAAGTGGTCATTTAAATCCTGCCCTCCTTCCCGTTGTTTTGAAGTAGGTGGGTTGGTATGGTTGGATGCTCTGGTCACACATTTTTGATTGCAGTGATCACAACAGCAGTGCCACTCTTACAGAGTGGGAATCAAAGTAGTGTCCTCTTCCACTCAGAGACATCCCTGGACCTTACACTTAGGTTTCAAAGTGGTTTTTATATTTAGGATGACTTTTGCATTTATACGTAACTCTAACATTACATCTGTAAATGCAATATTGGTATTACTAAAAGCAATGCATTGAATAGGACTTTTTTTAGGACTTAGGTTTAGGATCAACTTGATCACTTCACTTGTATCACTTGTCTTCCGTTGTTCATTGATTTGCTCGAAAGTGGGTGCCAGTAACATCTCCATTTGTCACTGTCGCATGCTAGTATAGCCCAAGGGTCTCTGCTCACTCCAGGAACATGAAGAGCCTCAAACCATTCCTTCAGGTCATGGGAATGCGGTCTATTATTGTTTTTGTTTTTGACATATCAAATATGACACTGGTAGCTTGCGAGGCTCAGCCGTGAGTGGTTATCAACTTGATATCCACTGAAAATCTATGCAATATAAAGACAGTCCTTATATTTTCTGTATGTGGTATCATTGAAAAACAACTTCATTTTATCATTAAAATGGATTATTGCCATTTATCGTTAGAATGGACTATTGCCATTGATCATGAGAGTGCACTTTTTTGGTGGTTTCACTTTCTTCTTTTTTTTCTTCTTTTTTTTTGGGGGCAAGGGGTGGGGACACCAACACAACAATCACTAGCTGTCCTACTGCCAAAAATCGAGCTTCCAAATTATCTTTATGTTGATTTCTAAGAGCACGTGAGCTGCAATATGTGTGCCACTCATTGCAAAACATTTTTTCTTTAGCTGTTTCTTATTTGCTCAGTTTCTTCCAGGAACTTCCGAGTTTTAATTTATTTCTATTTCTCTTTGTACAGTCAAGTACCTCAATGAATGCTCATGTCTGGTCTAAGTTTCTTTGGTTTACAGTCCTAGGAATTACAGGCTTAACATTGTGATGTCCTTTCTCCTCCTGTGGGGAGCATAAACTAATTTAATTACACCCATTCCAGTGCTATTGGAGGTACACCCTATCTCACTGGGGCACATCCAGTCTTCTGTGTTTAACTGTAACATCTTCTTTTGTGTTCTTCTTCCCTTCTGGTCATAGAAATTATCTCCTAATCAGACACAGAAACTTACAAAATTAAACCTTCAGATGACTTTGAATTTTGTATATGTCAGTGAGATAATTGCTTTTCTCTTTCCTTTGTTCTTTGCATATTTATATGTTAGAGTAATGTCCTTTTATGTATAGACAGAGGAACACAGGAAATGGAATGCACCATGGGAACAAGTTAATCCCATAACATTTGCCACAGGAACACCTTTGAACCATTAAAGTGGCCTCTAGATTCAATATTATGAAGTATTCTGCCTATGTTTTTTCTCAATATAGTTTATGAATTCAGGGCTGATATTAAAGTCTTTAATTCATTTTGATTTGACTTTTAGCATGGTTTTAGAATGGGATATTAGCTCTTATTTTTTGGCATGTGACCAAGCAGTTTTCCCCACAGCATATGTTGAAGAGGCTTTCCTTGCTTCAGTCCATATTCTTTCTTTGGCTTTAAAGTGCTTAAGGCTTACTCCTAGCTCTGAACTCTGGGATCACTCCTGGAGGAGTTGGTGGACCATGTGGGGTGCAGGGAACCTAACCTGAATTGGCCCTGTGCAAGGCAAACTCCCTACCTGCTGGATTATTGCTCCAGTCACACTTTATATATTTTCTTAACATCACTAATATATCACTATATGAGGCAATAGAAGATGCATAGGAATTCCAACTGCCATAAGCTCCTGACACTTGAAGACAAGTAGATTGAAGTTTAGGTGAAAGTATACTACAAAGAAGACATGCATGAATGTCAAGATGGTCTTTCGTTGGGGTCTAATGATGACAATCTCATCAGAACTTGTTGGTGCCAAGGACAGAAGTAACACTTGGCAGAGGCTTCAAATGGATTAGTAGCTACCCATACAGTTTCAAACTTCAGAATAGCAGTGAGGTCATCCCTGTCAACAAATTTTAAAAGGAGTAGAAAATTGCATAAAGTGTACTTTGACCTATAATTAAAGGCATTTGAATTAAGGCTTTTTTGAAGTATTTGTAATTTGAAGAAATTTGTTAAGAGAAAATGTAACACAGGAGGCACAAACTCAAAAGAAGCTTGCTAAAATAAATAACAAAGGAAAAGGGAGAGGTCAAAACATTTTTATGCTGAATTTCATTTGCTTTTTGTATAGCCCTGAATCATTTGTAGGAGTTTTTTTTTTCAATTCACTATTTTTTGTTTGCTTTGTTCTAAGAATAAGAAGAAGTGGCATAGAAAAAACGCCTTGGCATAACATTGAGACTCTCATATTGTTGGTGGGAATGTTGACTGGTACAGCCTCTTTGGAAAACAATATGGACATTCCTCCCAAAAAAATAGATATTGAGCTTCTATTTGACCCAGCAATACCACTCCTGCGTCTATACCCAGGGAGGCCAAAAACACACAGCAGAAACACCATCTACACTTCTATGTTCATAGCAGCACTATTCACAATAGACAGAATCTGGAAACAACCAGAGTGCCCCAAAACAGAAAACTGGATAAAGAAACTGTGGTCCGTCTACACAATGGAATACTATGCAGCTGTTAGGAAGAACAAAGTTATGAAATTTGCCTATAAGTGGATGGACACGGAGAGGATCAGGCTGAGTGAAATTAGCCAGAGGGAAAAGGACAGAAATAGAATGACTGCATTTATTTGCGGGATATAAAAAAAGCATAATAATGATACCAGTATCCAAATCCAGACAAAAGATAGATCAGGAGGCCTTGTCAGAGGATGGAATCTACTGCAATTGTGTGGGAGTCAGAGGTTAGGTAATACAGAGAAAGGAACAGTGTGCTAATAATTATTGGAAATAATAATACCAGCCTAGAACTGAGCATTGAATGTAGGCAAAAGGATATACATCATAACCTCTAAATGTATGTATTGCAGACCACAATGTGTAAGAGAAGGGAAAGAGAGCAGAGAAAGAGAGAGTGAGAGAGAGAAGAGAGAGAAGAGAGAGAGAGAGAAAAGGAAAAGTGCCTGCCATAGACACAGGTTGGGGAGGGGGAATCGGGGACATTGGTGGTGGGAAATGGGTACTGGTGGAAGAACGGGTGCAGGAACACTGTACGACTGAAACCCATACATGAACATCTTTGCAATTGTATCTCACGGTGGAATAATAAAAAAAAATAAAAAGAGATGGGAATTCTCTAAAAAGCTTCCTTCAAAGAGAACAATTATGGTCATAGCACCTTTTCCTTCTTGATCACTTGATCACTTGACATCCCGTTATTCATTGATTTGCTTGAGCGGGCGCCAGTAATATTTCCATTTGACCCTACCATGTGCCAGTGTAGCCCAATGGCATCTGGTTGCTTCAGGAGTACAAAGAGCCTCAAACAGCTTGACGAAGAAGTCTGACCATCTTGTAGGTGTTTTGATTTTCATCTCCCTGATGATTAATGATGAAGAGTGATATGCCTTTTGGCCATTCGAATTTCTTCTTTTTTGGAAACTTCTGTTCATTTTTTCTCCCCATTTTCTCAATAGTGTTGGCTGTTTTCTTCTTGTAAAGTGCTACCAGTGCCTGATATATCCTGTATATTAACCCCTTATCAGATATGTATTGGGTGAACAATATTTGCCCCTCTGTGTATTGTCTTTGTATCTTGATCAGTGTTTCTTTTGAGGTGAGAAGCTTTTCAGTTTTATAAAATCCCATTTATTTATTTATGCTTCCATTTGCTTTGTCAGTGATGTTTCATTTTTAAAAATGCCTAGTTTCGATGTCGAGAGCGTTTTTCCTGTTTTCTTTCATGTACTTTATCTTTCATGACTGATATTAAGATATTTAATCCATTTTGATCTGATTTTGGTGCATGGAGTTAGAAGGAGGTCTAATGGGCAGACTTTTGATTACTGATTTCATCTCCTCGATGGTGATATGTTTGTTGAGTTATTCTAAATCTTGTTACAACCTTGGGAGGCTATAGAAATTTAGGAATTTGTCCATTATTTCTAGGTTCTCTTGTTTAGTGCCATACAGACTCTCAAATCTCTGATGAACTTTTTTTTAAAATATATTTTATTATACCACCATGAGATAAAAATTACAAAAATATTCATGTTTGGGTTCAGGGCATACAGTGTTCTAGCACCCATCCCTCCACCAGTGCCCATTACCCACCACCAGTGTCCCCAATTCCCTCCCCACTACCCTAGCCTGCCTCTATGGCAGATTCTTAGTCCTTTTCTCTCTTTTTTCTGTCTTTCTCTCTTTCTCTTCTTTCTCTTAAAATTTGTGGATTGTAATACATATACTTAGAGGTTATCATGTGTATATTTTTTTGCCTGTATTTAATGCTCATTTCTATGTGGGTAATAGCACTTCGACAATTATTAGCACACTGTTCCCTTCTCTATCTTACCTAATCTCTGACTCCCACATGTTTGTGGTCATTTCCTCCTTTGACAAGACCTCCTGATCCACGTTTCATCTGATCTTGGATATTGGTGTCATAAATATATATGTCATAATATGTATCTATATATATTTATGTCATGTGGTTTCTGTTGTGATGTCCCTCTCTTCATTTTTGATTCTATTTATTTGGTTTCTCTCTTTCCCCTTCCTTCCGAATCTTACATTTGGTTTGTCAATCTTGTATAATTTTTTCAAAAGAAACAGCTCTTGGTTTTTTTTCGATCTTTTGGATTGTTTTCTGG
The DNA here is from genome assembly GCA_021461705.1 of Cryptotis parvus. Lineage (NCBI taxonomy): Eukaryota > Metazoa > Chordata > Mammalia > Eulipotyphla > Soricidae > Cryptotis > Cryptotis parvus. Next base: position 8,857 of record JAJIBD010037455.1, read on the forward strand.
GATTCCATCTCATTGGTTTCTGCTCTAAGTTTTATTATTTCTTTCTTTCTGCCTGGGTTGGGCTCCTTTTGATGATGGCTTTCTAAGTTCTTAAGCTGTGAAGTCAGACTATTTAAGATGGCCTTTTCTTCTTTACTGATGAATGCTTTCCAGAGCTATGGACTTTCCTCTTAACACTGTTTTTTGCTGTATCCCACAAGTTCTGGTAATTTGCGTCTTCAGTCTCATTTGTTTCCCAGGTATTTTTGGATTCCCTCTGATTTCTTTTGTGATATGCTGGTTGTTCAGCAGTGAGCTGTGTCATTTCCAGGTGCTTGGTATTACTCCATTTTTTTGTGCAATTAGCTGCTATTTTCAGTGTTTCATGGTTAGAAAAGATAGCTGACACAATTTCTATCTTCTTGATTTTATGGGGTATGTTTTGTGGCTCAGCATGTGATTTATCTTGGATTATGTTCCATCTAATCTGGGGAAAAATGTGTATTCAGTTTTTGGGGATGTAATGACCTGTATATATCTACTAGCCCTCTTTCTTCCATTTCTTCCCTTTAAGGCTAGTATTTACTTAGCGAGTTTCATTCTTGTCAATGTATAAAGAGTTGATAGAGCAGTGTTAAAGTCTCCAACTATAATCCGAGTTGCTGTAAATGTCTTCTTTTAAGTCTATTAGCAGTTGTTTTAGGTTTTATGCTGGCCCGTTGTTGGGTTCATATATGTTTAGGAATGTAATTTCTTCCCTGATATATGTATTTTCTGATTATTAAGAAGTGACCATCACTGTCCCTTATGACCTTTTCAGCCTGAAGTCTATGTTGTAGAATGCTAGTATGGCCACCTTGTCCATTTTGGAGGGCTGTTTGAGTGAAGGTTTATTTTCCAGCTTTAACTTTGAGCCTATCTTTGCTCTGATAGTTTAGATGCATTTTCTGAAGGCAGCAGAATGTTGGGTTCAATTTTTTGATCCACTTTGTCACTCTGTGTCTCTTCACTATCACTATCTTCCCGTTAATCATCTATTTGCTAGAGCGGGCACCAGTAATATCTCCATATGTCCCGTCTCAGGCTAATAGAACCCAAAGGCATCTGCCCGCCTCCAGGAACACAAAGAGCCTCAAACAATTATATTAGGTCACGGAATGACCTAATATAAATGTTACTGGTATTTGGCATATCAAATACTACGAGCAGCTTGCCAGGCTTGCAGTGCGAGTGGCATACTGTTGTAGTCACCTCTAAATAAAGCATTTATTGATAAACTGCGCGGTCGCTTAGCAGCCGAGCGAGCCGAACTGTGATAGTCTGGTCTGCTGGGTGGAGTTGTGGACGAGAGGGAAGTCCGGATGTGGAAAATGGCTGGCCCCATGGAGTAGGGGAGGGTGGTCTGGCTTGTTGTGAGGCTCAGCTGGGGTGGCAGGCCAGGGCTAGAACCCGCCATGCCTCCCGGGCGCCTCATGAGCAGCTGGGCACAGGGAGAGCAAGTCGCAGCTCTGCCCCCATGTCTGAGAGTCTCTGGTTCGGCATACCTGGGCCCGGATTGAAAACAAACTGCTGCAGGGGTGGCTGTCGATGATCCGGGCTGTGATAGTCTGGTCTGCTGGGTGGAGTTGTGACGAGAGGGAAGTCCGGATGTGGAAAATGGCGGGCCCCATGGAGTGGGGGAGGGTGGTCTGACTTGTTGTGAGGCTCTGCTGGGGTGGCAGGTCAGGGCTAGAACCTATCATGCCTCCCGGCAACCTCACGAGCAGCTGGGCACAGGAAGAGCAAGTAGCAGCTCTGCCCCATGCCTGAGAGTTTCTGGTTCAGCATACCTGGGCCGGATTGAAAAAAAAAGTTTATGAAGTTCCTGAGCTGTTGCTTATCCATGAATATGTGTATCTGTCCTTCAAATCTGAATGAAGTCAAGCTGGGTAAAGAATTGTTGGTGAGGCCTTCATTTCACTGAGTTTTTTCACTGTCTCCCACCAGGCTTGCCTTCAGGCTTGGAGGTCTCTTCTGATAGGTGGCTAAAAAGTTGAATAAAATTTTTACTTTGTGTAAAGTTTCCTTCTTTTGATCTTTTTTGCTTGAAGAATTGTCTCTATGGCATCCATTATTCCGACTAGGGTATGTCTTGGAGTCTTTTTATTGGGGTCTCTTTTAACTGGTATCATTTGGGCTCCTTGAATCTGGATGACTGCATCCTTTAACTCTGGGAACTTTTCTGCAAGGATTTTTTTTTAACTGTACCTATTTCCTTGGGGTTGTCTTCCTGTCCTTCTGGGACTCTGATGATTCTTATTTTATTCCTCTTGGATTCATCCCAATGTTCTCTGTTCCTCTGCTGATCCATTTTTCAGTCTTTTTTTTCATCTGTTGGATTTCCCTGACTGCTTTCTGCAGCTCATCCTCATTCTCACTGCTTTTGTCTTCTGCTGCTGTCCTCCTGCTGTTGAGAGCCCCCATTGCATTTTTCATTTTCATCTACTGCGTTTTCATTGATGATATTTCATTTTGTAGTGTTCGCATTAACTCCTATAATTTATTGGCTGTTTTTCCACTACTTCATTTATGTCCTCCTGTATTTTATTGGACATCCGTTCCATTTTAAATTCAGCTCATTAAATATCATCTCCATTACTTCTCTGAAATCTTTGTCAAAGAGATTATGTATGGGTGTATTCTTTTTTTGAGTCTTCAGGATTGCTTTCTTCATCTGCTCTTTGAGGGTGAAGGTCTGCATTGTTTCCCCATGGTTCTGTGCTAGTTCATGGAGTGGATTCTTCTGGGGCACTGTTTCTTCCTCACTGTCATTTAGGACTCTGGAGATATTCAGCAGACAGTGTTCTCCTCTTCACTCTTCATTACCTTCCTCTTGGTATTGACTTTCCTGCTTTTTGTATTAATATATGGCCATTTAGTTCCTCTGCAGTTCGAATTCTGGGAGTTGTAGTTTTGCTTTCTTTCCTTAACATGTGGCTAAAAGTAGCTCCAGGGCCTGCCTGAGGCCCGCCTAAAAGCCTGCCTGAAGCCTGCCACTCTTCATCTTTCAGTGCATCTGCCAGATCAGCCACACCCCACTGCTACTAGCATTCTTTCATAAATCTTTTGATTCCATGCATACTTCCATTAGGTTTATGATAGATTCAATTTTTTAATTTAGTTAATTTATTATTTTCATAAAAAATCAAGACACTGTGATTTACAAGGTTGTCCATAATGAGTTGTCTTCAGGCATCCAATGTTTGAACACAGACCACAATGTCCCCTTCCTTCCCTCCACAGAGTGCCTAGGATCTCTGCACCCCCAACCTACGTCTCTGGTAAGAAAATAGAAATTTATTTCATACTGCCTGCTCCAACAAAACTTAAAGAAATGGAAAATGGAATTATCAAAAAATTAATCAACAAAAGTGAATTTATAGTGATTGATTGCTAAATAATTTTAACCTATGTAAGTAAAGAAATTCAAATCATACAATTCAATATAGTGTACTGTTTATTTTCATTTATATAACTAAGTTTTTCAACTCTGGCATCTAAAACACATTGCATAAAAGTTTATTTTCTACTTGTATCTTAAGGAGGGGATTATCATAACTTACCGCTCATTAATGAAGCTTTTTTCCCCACCTCTTTGCAGGCCTCTAACAAACTTATTGAATATTACTTGGTCCAAAAATAACTTAAAAAAGAATGGAAATACAATTTTTAAAATGAATTAAATAAAAGGTCAATTTGCAATGATTGATTGCTATTTTTAACTTTTCTTAATCTAGGAGAGGACAACTGTACACACCATTAGTAAAGTGTCATACTCACTACCTCATTACGTGAAATTTGTTCTGTCCTTTAGAAAAGCTGATTTCAATACTATGAGTAGCCTATACTGTTGTCTGCTCATGTTCTGTATAGTTCCTTCAGATCTGAACAATAATATCTTACTGGACAGAGTATCCTTGGTGAAATATTCAGTTCATAGAACTTTTTTTACTGAATCCATCCATATTTTTGTAGAGTCTCATTTGATAGATTTATTGCTATGTGTTTCCCATTAAGTACGACTTTTGTTGTGTCCAATAGATTTTGATAACTTTCTTATTGTATTAGTCTCAAATAATTTTTAAATCTATTTCTTGGTTTCCTCTTTGATCCAACTGTTATTTCATAGCATGTTTTCAGTCTACCGGTGTTAGATTTTCCCAAATCTTTTATGATTAATTTCTATATATTTGGCATTGCGGTATTATCTGAGTATTATAACCAATTTATTTCAATATGAAAATTGTATTTATTAATAATTTTGTGTGGACCTTAGCATGCCCACAGGATTTGGGGTTTTGAGAATTAATGCCTACATTAAATGGGATGACTCCCTCATCTATATTGGAGAGTAGGAGACATTCAGGTTCCCAAGTACAATAGTTTGTCTGGAGCACAGCCATGGTGAGTAAGTGGGTTTTGAGGGGAGTCCTGGTGCCAGAAAAACATACATCTGAGAATTAGAGTTTGAAAAGTGATGTATTTTTGTTTAGATTTTTGTTGTTTTGTTTTCTGGGGGCCACATACAGTAGTACTCAGGGCTTAGTGTGCTGATATATCATCCCTGGAGGACTTGGGGAATTTTATGGGGCTTCAGCAATCAAACACTGGTCAGTGCATGCCGGCCAACCATTGCATCAGTTGTACTATCACTTCAGCCCAGAGTGATGGGTTTTAAAGTCTGAACTTCCTGTCTCATCTTCTAAATAAAGCACTCATGGAGAAGTAAAATTATGTCTACTTCATAATATAACTGAAATCTAGGAAAATAGCATAGATACTCTTAATGTAGACATGGAGTTTTCAATATTAACCCAATCATATCATTAATGTTATTTTCTTTGTTTTGATAAAGTTTTTAACAAATACTACTAGAAATTATACAAGGAAAATTACTGATAGATGAATGAATAAGGACATTGAAAGCATGTTTTCAACTAGCTGTGGAAGAAATAAAAGTTTTTGGACCTTAATTGAATTGCCCTAAAATGCCACTAAATTTCTCCAGAAGTAAATGTACAATTTGGTTTACATGTGAAAGAAAGAATCAAAGCTATTGTAGATTGTATTTTTTCTGATTGCATATTCTAAGACTTTATTAGCTGTGGATGAAAACTATAGGAAAGCAGAAAATCACAGTCTAGTGAAGTATTTCAAGATGTGAGTAATTTAAAGTTCATGTGAACACTTGAGCAGCAAAACAGTAATTTTTTAAAATGCCTGACTATAGACAAAAGTTGAAAAGTGAAAAAGAATATTTAAAATATTTAAAATTTGAGCAAGTTTTCAATTTTTCCACAGAACATCATCTTTAACTTTCTTTCTTATGTAGTAATATCATTTAATTACATTACCCAGTAATGTAATGTCAATTACATTGAAAGCCCAGATTATGATGTCTAGACACACATGCATTTGTCCTGTAAATAATTTGTTAGATTTTTGTACTTTGTATGTTTCCACTGCATCTTTGTATTTGTTTCACTATTTATGGCATCCTCTTATAAATTATTAGAGAAAATAATAACACTTCTTTTTTTATATGTTAATGTTATAACAAGCCATAAACCTTGTATAGTCTCTTACTTTTTAATATTTTATAATATTTTATTCAAACATTCTTTGTTTTATTAGTAGACAACCCCATCACACACAAATATTTAAGCATTTTATTTCAGGTATTATGTCATTGACCTTAATCATATTACTTTTCACATTGATAGTATGTTATCAGTTATGATGACAGCAGATGATTAAATTATGTGTGCATATTTGGGATGATCTCCCAGCCTTCTAGTTTTAGCCATGGGAAATAGATGGAAGGTAAAGTTCCCAATATGAAGTTAATCTTCATTTTACAGCCAAAGCTAGAATATATAAGCCAGACTTAAGTAAATATTCATTCATAATGTGGCATACCACACATGGTATGCCATTGAGGTTATGTGGGGGGTTGAGGTAAGACCAGACTGATGAAACATTGACAGCTTAGTTCTGGGAGAGTGTTGTCATGCTGATAAATGTTTCTGACCAACATTATAATCTTTCCTTTATATTTTTCTCCTTTTAGTTCTCAGTACTGGACTGGAGCTATAGCACAGCCGGAAGAGCGTTTGCCTTGCATGTGCGCACTCGGGTTCGATTCCTGCATCCCATATGGACCCCTAGCACCGCCAGGAGTAACCCCTGAACATTGCCAGGTGTGACCGAAAAAAAGAGAAAGAAAGAAAGAAAGAAAGAAAGAAAGAAAGAAAGAAAGAAAGAAAGAAAGAAAGAAAGAAAGAGAGAGAGAGAGAGAGAGAAGAGGAGAGAGAGAGAGAAGAAAGAAAGAAAGAAAGAAAAAGAAAAGAAAGAAAGAAAGAAAGAAAGAAAGAAAGAAAGAGAAGAAAGAAAGAAAGAAAGAAAGAAAGAGAAAGAAAGAAAGAAAGAAAGAAAGAAAGAAAGAAAGAAAGAAAGAAAAGAAAGAAAGAAAGAAAGAAAGAATGAAAGAAGAAAGAAAGAAAATAGTTCTCAGTCCTAAAAAACAAAGACCCTCTCCCCCTCACAAACACTTGTGGTTCTTTCCTTATATCTTGCAAGGTATATTTAGAAACATTTTGGTGTTTAAGATATTGAGTCTTGAACAGAGACTATCTTCCCATTTTTGGTTATGCCGAGATTTGATGCTTTTCTGGTCCTGTGTACTTAACTGACAACAGGATAGATCTTTTATAGTGGGGAAGTGGTGGATGGGTTGGATTACACCTGGCAGTGCTCAAGGTCTGTTCTGGCTCCATGCTCTGGAGTGACTGCTCTATTTGTGAGAGCCAATATTTGGAAGCCACCCAAGCCCTCAATGACTGATGAGTGTTTAAAGAAGTCGTATATGTATATACTCAATAGAATATTACTCAGCCATAAGAAAAGTTTATATTTTACCTTTTGCTAGAATATAAGTGAAACTGAAGTTGTCATTAGAAGCAAGTTTAGTCTAAATATGGAAAATAAATACTGAACAATCTCACTTCTTTGTGGTATAGGAAAGACAAAGCAAGCAGAAAATGTCCTGTGTGTGTGAGGAGGGGAGTGGGGCTGAGGGGAATTTCTTAGAATCTGGTAGCAGAATTAAAGTAGTCAAGGCAAGTGGATTGGCCAAAAGGATTCAATGGGGTATCATGAGGACATTGGCACTTTTTTGTGGTGCGTATAGTATACTAACTCTGTATCCTGTAGTGAACATTTTTTACCAATAAAAGATACATTTATTTTCACTTTTTAGGCCTGCACAACACAAAAAATTATATTTATTTCATAGCATTGTTATTAATAATGTTCTTTTATCATTTTTTTTTTTTCGTTTTTTTTTAATTAAACATTTTATTATACCACCGTGAGATATACAATTGCAAGTTGTTCATGTTTGGAGGCTTCGGTCCACATAGTTTTCCAGCACCAGCCCTCCACCAGTACCCATTTCCCACCACCAATGTCCTCAATTCCCTCCCCCTCCCATAGCCTGCCTAAATGGCAGGTTCTTTATCTCTTTTCTTTCTCCCTCTCTCTCCCTTCCTTCTCCTACACATTGTGGGTTTGTAGTGAACATTTTTAAACCTATTTTACGGTATCACTGTATCACTGTCTTCCCGTTCATCATCGATTTGCTCGAGCAGGCCCCAGTAACATCTCCATATGTCCTGTCTCATGCTAGTAGAGTCCAAGGGCATCTACTTGCTCCAGGAACATAAAGAGCCTCAATCCATTCTGGAATGAAGTCTGTAATTGTTACTGGTATTTGGCATATCAAATACAACACGGGTAGCTTGCCAGGCTCTGCTGTGCAGGTAGCATACTCTTGTAGTTATCTCTAAGTCCAGCATTTATTGATGAACCGTGAGGCCGCAAGCGGCCACGCAAAGCCGGGCTGTGATAGGATGGTCTGCTGGGTGGAGTTCTGGAGAGAGAGAAGTCCGGATGTGGAAAATGGAGGCCTTCATGGAGTGGGGGGTCATCTGACTTGTTGCAAGGCTCTGCTGGGGTGGCAGGCCAGGGCTAGAACCCGCCGTCCCTCCTGGGCACCTCGTGAGTGGCTGGGCACAGGGAGAGCCAGTAGCAGCTCTGCCCCATGTCTGTGAGTCTCTGGACTGGCATACCTGAGCGGATTTAAAAAAAAGACTACAGCAGGGTGGATCTCTATGAGCTGGGCTGTGATAGGCTGGTCTGCTGGGTGGAGTTCTGATGAGAGAAGTCCGGATGTGGAAAATGGAGGCCCTCATGGAGTGGGGGTTCGTCTGGCTTGTTGCAAGGCTCTGCTTGTGTGGCGGGCCAGGGCTAGAACCCGCCATCCCTCCTGGGCACCTCGTGAGTGGCTGGGCACAGGGAGAGCCAGTAGCAGCTCTGCCCCATGTCTGTGAGTCTCTGGACCGGCATACCTGAGCGGATTTAAAAAAAAAAAAATTTTTTTACGGTAATAAAAGATAAATTAAACAAACAAAAAACAAAGTTTACACAGTGATGTGACATGACCTAGATCACTAGACATCCTCTTGTGGTCAGTGGATTGCAGGGGCTTCAATGGGGAGAGCTGGTATCTGCTCTGCCTGGGGTATCTGCGTCTGTGACATGACCACAGAAACAAAATAAATGGAGTAATAAAATATCTTCTTATTTTAAAATATCAATAAATAATGATTTAACTATTTAAAAATAAACGGTGTTTTTATAAAAAAAAATAGCACCAATATTAGGAGCAGGAAATATGAAAATTCAAAAGAAAGAAGAAAAGTTATCATTATTTACAAGTGGAGTAATAATAGACATTAGGAGCTTGAATGATCATGGTAAAAGACTTTTAGAAATAACAAAGAATATAATAAGATTGATGTTACAACATTGTGCAAAAATGTTCTGTTGCTAGAGAGAAAGAGAGTAGTGAGAGAGAGAGAGAGAAAGAAGGCAAAGTACCTGCCATAGAGAAAGGCTGCAGAGCAGGGGAGGAATCTGGGGTCATTGGTGGTGGGAAATCTCCACCGGACACTGGAGGAGAGATGGGTAATGGAACACTATATGACTGAAATCTAAACATGAAGTTTTGTGATTGTTTATCTCATGGTGTTATAATAAAATAAAAAAATTAAAACAAACAAACAAAAATGTTCTGTTTTAATACACAGCAAACTAGAAGTCAGGAAAATAATTTTATTTATAATAATGTCAAAATAATTAAATTCTTTGATTAAATTCCTTAAATTAAATCTAACCAAAGAAGTGAAAGGTCTATACAAAGAAAATTATAATACATTTCTGAAAAATATAAAAACATGTAAAGAGATGTTCTGTACTCATGGATAGGAAGAATGTTAAAATAAATATATTACCGAAGTTGGAATAGAGAGCATTGTTTATGCCAAGGACCATTTGGCAAATTAGGACATAATTTGCAAAGTATTTATATAGAACAACAGGCAACAGGTAGATGATGTGAAAAGTATGTCTCATCATGTATGAGGGCTTTACTATGTAATTTTGTGGGCCTTGTCTTACTAGTGGGTTGAATGTTCCTACCTCTGGCTGGACAAAAACACTACTGAAGAAAAAGAACAAAGACAGAAGCAACCAAGCTCTTACTACAAATTATCTAAAGAAGTGATAATAAAGAAAACTTCATAGTATTAACAGAAAACATACCATGGAAGATAAAGTCTATTTAATAAAAAAGAAAAGAAAAATTGTACAACTAATACCATACAAACAACACTTTTTTTTTTTTTTTTTTTGGTCACACCTGGAGATGCTCAGGGGGATACTCCTGACTCTGCACTCAGGAATTACTGAAGGTGCTCAGGGGGACCATATGGGATGCAGGAATTGAACCCTGGTCGACTGCATGCAAGGTAAATGGCCTACCCGCTGTACTATTGGTCGGTCCCACATACAAAAAATTTTAAATGTTTTAAAGATAAATATCTTTAAGTATGCAAAAGAAAACATAGGTGTTATTCCTCTTGAATTGGCTTTAGTGGTTGGTTGAAGGCCCCAACTCTAATAGCCAGGAAAAAAAAATTTTTAATGGGACTCACTCAGATTCAACATCTTTAGCACAGTGCATGAAATCTGCCTAAAATGAAAATATACACTACTAAATGGGTGTTGGCACTTACATTTCATATATATGTATATATATATATATATATATATATATAATAAGAAATTAATTTCATACATATGAAAGCAGCTCAGGGGTTACTCCTGACTTTGTACTTAAGAATGACCTCTGCTAGTACTGACTGCAGGGACCATATGGATGCTGGGTATTGAACCCAGGTTCACAGTATGCAAGACAACACCCTACCCACTGTGCTTCCAGTCTGACTCCCATATTTACATATTTGTTAGTGCTTTGGGCTACATCTGGTAGTGAACAAGGACTTCTCTCAGTTTAGTACTCATTGTTACTCTTGGTGATGTCAAGGGTAAAATGGAAGTCTATGAATTAATCTCAGAGCACTGCACCATCATGCAAAGGACAATATTTAGCTCTTGAAGCTATCTCTCTGCTCCACATGTTAATTTTTGTTTGCTTGCTTTTGGGCCACACCTGGAGATTCTCATAGATTACTTTGACTCTGCATTATGGCCCTAGTGAGTATGAGG
>JAJIBD010037458.1:0-10418 GCA_021461705.1 Cryptotis parvus
GCTCTCCCCTGTGCTTCTGAGTCTCTGCATCATGGCCGAGAACCCTGAGGCAGTTCGTAGGGCGGCCACCAGGCCTCAGGGACGGGTCAGAGAGGGGAATGGGGACCCCAGCTCCATCTCCAGGAACACCCGGTGACTTCCACCTCCGAGAGCCGTCTACTTGGGCTTGAACCGGCTGCTCTGAGCTGGTCTTGGGATCAGCATCTCTCTTGTGTGGTTCTGATGAGCTGTGGGGTTCAGACCGTGAAAATGGCGGCTATTATGGTGAGCGAGTCTCATCCGGCTGCTTCTGAGGCCCTACAGAGGCGATGGGCCAACACGTGGGGCCTTGCCTTTGAGAGCTCGGGCCTGAGGACCAGGAGAGGTGCTGGGGTCACATCCTGTTGTGTCATAAACTGAGAGGGTGAACTGGAATTACACAAGTGTGCAAACCTCTGAGCCTTGGTTTTCTCATCTGCCAAAAGGGGTAGTGAGACACCCTCCCTGGAGCTGCGAGGACCGCAGGCCTGATGCGGCTTCAGCACAGGCCTGGCCTTTGGCACTGTTTTCAGAAATGCTTGGGAAATGCTGATGAGAAACCTTGCTTCTCCCTCATCTGATTGTCAGTTATTGAGCCCCAAGGAAATTGGAATTATTAGTTGGATGCTATAGGAAAACTTCCTTCACTCAATATTCAAAACTTTCTTTTTTCAGTTATTAATTAACACTGTAGTTATTATTATTATTTTTTAATGGAGAGGCCCTGAGTCATAGCACAGAGGTAAAGCGCTTGCTTTGTGTTACTCCAACTCCAGTTTGGACCCTGTCCCGAGCATTGCCAGGAATGATCCCAGAGCGCAGCACATATGGCAAAAACAAATAATGGAATTTAAGCAGAGACAAACATTACCCATGGCCTTCCTGCAAAGAGGAAAGCTTTGCCATCTCTGTGTTTCCTACTTTTCCTTCTCTCTCTTGCATCAGGATCACACTCCATTGGAATAATGAACACATAAGATATCATGGCTTTTTATCTTAATTTAATATTTTTATTATACCACCGTGAGATATACAATTACTAAGATGTTCATATTTGGGTTACGGTCATACAGTGTTCCAGCACCCATCCGTCCAGCAGTGCCCATTTCCCACCACCGATGTCCCCGATTCCCTCCCCCCCCTAGCCTGCCTCTATGGCAGGTTTATTATCTCTTTCTCTATCTTTCTTTCTTCCTTCTCTTACACGTTGTGATTACAATACATACATTTAGAGGTTATCATGTGTATTTTCTTGCCCGTATTTATGCTCAGTTTTAGGTTGGTATTAGCACTTTCGACAATTATTAGCACTCAGTTCCTTTCTCTGTCTTACCTAACCTCTGACTCCCCACGTTTGTGTAATTTTCACCTTTGACAAGACCTCCTGATCCATGTTTCGCCTGACCTTGGATATTGGTATCATAATATCATGGCTTTTTTAAGTTGACTGTTCACCTATCATGAGCATGTTCTCATGTTCTCAAGTGTTCTTTGAAAACATATTTTTTTTTCTTTTTGGGTCACACCTGGTGATGCTCAGGGATTACTCCTGGCTCTTCACTCAGAAATTACCCCTGGCGGTGCTCAGGGAATCATATGGGATGCCAGAGATCAAATCCAGGTTGGCTACATGCAAGGCAAACCCCCACCCCGCTGTGCTATCACTGCAGCCCCTGAAAACATGATTTTTGATGGTGCTGTGTTCTGTTTTTGGGAGATGTACATTGTTTCCATTATGATGTCAACCTAAATAACATGTATGCCAGTATTCCTGAAAGCTTAGTTCGCCACGACTCCTGGTTTTTCCAGGAGTTTTTTCCTGTTCTCGCAGGGCTGGGCTGCTGTGTGCTGTGGGGCTGGTTGTCCCCGTCAGAACCCTGTACAGGACCCTGCGAAAGGGGTGCTGGAGGCTTGGGTGGACACAAGATGAGCCAACGGCATTTCCCGCCTCCCCTCCCCACCCGAGAAGAGAGAAGACCTTCCAGATGCCAGATCCCTTCCTGGAAGGCCATGTCTGGACTTGGAGAGGAAAGGGGGTCTGTAGGGGCACAGTGTGGCACAGTGTCCCTGACCTGGAGTTCCTGCGGCCTCTCAGTCCAGTTGGCAGCCCAGAGCGTCCTTTTCTATAAGGGAAGAGCGGAAGGCCTGCCTCAATGAGCAGTTCGCCCTCCGGCAGGCTGCAGGCGGCGGAGGGTGCGGAGGGCGGGGGCGCTGGGCTGGCTCCCATTGATTTCCAGCTCCCGGCAGCTGCAGGAATCAGCAGCCTTGTCTGACCAGGATCGTGTGTGCAGAATCTTATCTTCAGTCCCTTTCTGAGAAGGGAGGAAGTCAGACCTCCGAGTCCTGAGGCATGGAAAACGCAAGGCGGGGGCAAATGGGAATAGCTCATTTGCCCCCACCCCACAGGTCTCCCACACCTCCCACACCACCTCCGTCACAAGTTTTTCTTCCATGATTTTTAATCCTCGCTTGTGATTCTCTTTGAGTGGACGCCAGTTCCTGCCCATGCTCTGTTAGAAATGTATAGATGTTGATCTCTTGAATCCTCAGAGATGTATAAATGTTGGTCAGTTTAACCCTTGATTTTTTTATTTTGGGGGGCTGGAATGATAGTACATAAGTTAAGGCACTTGGCTTGAATGTGGCCAACCCAGATTCAATCTCCAGCGTCCCATATGGTCCCTTGAGCCCCACCAGGAATGATCCCTGAGCACCGAGTCAAGGGTAATGCCTGAGCACCACCAGTTATGACCAAAAAGAAAGAGAAATCAATTTTATATATGTTTTAAATTGAAGCACCTTGATTTACAAGTTATGATTTATAAGCTATGATATGACTCATGGTCACAATAGCATTTACTATTATGATATGGTTTCATGCATACAATGTTCCAACATCATACCCCCACTAGGTCCCACTAAGGCCCCAGCTTGTCCCCACCATGATAGGCTCAGTTTTGTAAACCGGTTCTCAGGGACCCTGCATCTTTTGAGTTAGTGACCATGACGGGACCAGAAATCACCTTTTCCTAACACCTTGCCCTCTACTTGCATCTCTTCCCATGCTTGGGGTACCTGAGTTAAGGCTAGCCCCAAGCTAGATACATGGTTACCTAGGAGCATGAGAAATGGTTTCTGGGGCCACTAGAAACTTAATAGGTCCAAAGAGCCCCAGATTTCCTGTGGTGGGGACAGCAGCCACATCCCTTTGAAGCAGAGATATGGGGATTCCAATCCAGACCTGCTTCTTACTGGGGATCCAGCCTGGAGCTCGCTTCACTTAGCCGCTTTCCTCTCTGGGAGATGGGCAGCGTAGAAAACACTTCTCTGGTCAGGAGTGGGAGCAGACGCTCAGCAGCGGGTCCGGGAGCCTGGCACATTCCAGGTGAGCGGCTTCCACTGGCGATCCAGGTATGGGCGCACCCAGAGAGCTGGGGTCTGGGGGGAGCAGACGTAAAGCCCAGACTTGAGTGATGAAGTCCCCTAAAGAGGCCGGGCCAAGAGGGTGGAGGGGTGCGGAGCTATGGGAAGGTCAAGGAGGAGCCTGTTGCTAGCAGGTGATCTTTGCAGCTGCTCTGGTGAAGGCAAAGGTTAAGAGAGATGATGTATAGGACTGGCCCAGGTCTGGCCCACAACAGGAAGTTGTTGGTGATAATGAGGCCTTTTGGCTGCTTTCCCAGAGCTCACAAACTAGGGTCAGGGACGGAGCCAGAGGAGGAAATGGCCAGATGCCCCCAAGGCAGCCGGAGAGCCTGTTTCCCCTGGTTACAGAAACACCATCTTCATATATATGAGAAAATGGCCATCGGGTGATTTTCCACTTCTCCCCTATGGGAGGAGCAGTGCCAGCCTGAGGCCTAGGGCTATCCCAGCGGGAGGGGGCAGGAAGCAACTCTTCATCTCTCTGGAGCTGAGCACCTTAGAGAAGGAACTTCTGTCAAGCATAGCTTTAAAAAACCATTTAATTTTTTTTTGTTTTTTTTCTTTTTTGGGTCATACCGGCGATGCTCAGGGGTTTCTCCTGGCTCCTGCATTCAGGAATTACTCCTGGTGGTGCTTTCGGGGACCATATGGGATGCTGGGGATAGAACCGGGCTGGCATGGGCCGGCGCGTGCAAGGCAACGCCCTACCCGCTGGGCTATCGCTCCAGCCCCCTAAATTTTTAGTTTTGATCTCCCCCTTCTCTCTAGTTCTAGCTGCTGTGACGGTGGGTAGAACAAGTGTCTTGCTGTGCTCACACATTCTCACTTTTGTGTATGTGTGGGAGGTTGGTGATACCATCAGTGTTCGTAGACTGCTCCTAGCTCTGTGCTCATAGGGTGACTCATGGCAGTGTTTGGGGAACCATCTAATGCTGGGGATCAAACCCAGGCTGTCCTCATGCAAGGTAAGCACCATAAACTAGACCTGTACTTTTTAAAAATTTTACTTTATTTAAACACCGTGATATATAAAGTGAAATTTTTTCACAATACAGTTGTTAGAAACATTCAACGTTCAACACCAATCCCACCACCAGAGTGCTCCCACCACCACCAGAGATCCTCATTTCCCACCCACCCCCCCTCCCCATGCCTGTCCCCTAGACGGCACTAATTATATTGACCATTACAGCCCATATATGGGAATGGTATTGATAAAGTCATGACTATTTTTAGGGTTGTTATATGCGATTCTGGCCCATTTGTGTTCTTGCATTCACTTTCTGAATGTCTAGAACATAGTGGGTTTCTACTAGTGAACCCCAAACCCCCATCACTACACCTTACCACACTTACTTCAATTTTTCTTTCAACCTTTTGAGCCTGTCCTAAGCATACACTGAATAATCTATTCTATATTGCTTGTTGGAACTAATTCTCTAAATATGGTCGAGGAATATATTCTTAGGAAAAGTCAATGAAGATTATTAAATCTCACAATGGCCCCATTGGGCCATTTGAGCCCACTGTATAAGAAATTACTGATATGTTCCCACAGAACAGACATCGTGACCATGCACTTGTAATTGTATGCTGCATACTTAATTCTATCAAATGTGATGGGATACCTGGCACAGCAGTATACCAGGCTTTGAGGTATCATGCAGCTGCAAAGTGGTCGTGTACCACTGGGGAGACCCGGTAGCAGCTCTGCCATTTGTCTGCATCTCTGGATCATGGCCATCAGCATCGGAAGCAGTTCATGGGTGTGACCACTGGACCTTTTTTTTTTCTTTTTGGGTCACACCCGGCAATGCTCAAGGGTTACTCCTGGCTCTTCACTCAGGAATTAGTCCTGGCAGTGCTCGGGGGACCATATGGGATGCCGGGATTGAACCCGGTCGACTGCTTGCAAGGCAAATGCCCTACCCACTGGGCTATCGCTCCAGCCCCTCCACTTGGCCTTCTGAAGGGGACAGAGATGGGGGGCCCCATCTCCAGGTCCATGAAAAACTGGTGAGTTTTGCTGCAGCCACCCACATACCTGGTTTTGAAATTGGCTTCTCTCATGGGGTGGGGGCTCTAATGAGCCATGGAGTCTGGCCTAGAAAATGGCTGCGGCTGTGATGCATGAGGTTTTCTGGCTTCTGAAGCCTGTAGATATTTTTCAGTTGTGTGCATTTATGTGCTGGAGGTGAGTCATGCTCACGCATCTATTTATTCAGTTGCATGCTCTGTGCTGGCCCAGCATGGAGGCTCATTCCGCCAAGCTGGAACCTCTCAAACCCCAGAATCTTATACAGTACATTGGCCTTGGGGGTTGGATTCTTGAACTCACACCTGCCAGTGGCGTGCTTTATCCCACTGTGGCATCTCCAAGCCCCATGATGGCTGATGGACTCCATAAGACAACATCAGAGGGGCCGGAGCGATAGCCCAGCGGGTAGGGCTTTTGCCTTGCCGCGCCGGTCTGTGCCTGCCCGGGTTCGATCCCGGCATCCCATATGGTCCCCGAGCACCGCCAGGAGTAATTCCTGAGTGCAGAGCCAGGAGTAACCCCCTGAGCATTGCCGGGTGTGACCCAAAAGCCAAAAAAATAAATAAATAAAAATAAATAAACTGAAGCTATTTAAAAAAAAAGACAACATCAGAATGGAACTGCTGGCCTTTCTTGGGTGGACAGGGTGGCCAGCTCTGTGCTCAGGATGCCCCATATTATCCCTCCTGATTCCTCTAACTTGGAGGGGTTCTGTTTGACACCAGAGTTCAGAGATGGAGGCTCACTCATGTAGGCCACCATAGGGAAGTGACAGGTCAGCTTTGGAAGGAGGCTAATGAGGGGCTCCATGGTTTGGAGTCCATGGTAAGGCATCCCTAAGGAAGGCTGAGTTCCTGAGGCACTGTGATTCCAACAGGGGAAAGTACTTTAATACAAGGCAAGGTGGAGCAGGGTAGGTCTGTTTGTAAGGTAATGTAAGTGAGACTTTATTGTGTGTCAGACTGGGGGAGATACAACAGGCAATACACAGCCTGGCTGAAGGCTCACTGTGGGAAGCATGGGGCACTTGGGACTCCTCAGTCTGGACCCTGGCGCGTTCCCTCTGCCCTTCAGGACCAGCACGTTTTCTTTGTGTCAGGAAACAGCTGTGCTAGGTAGAGCACTACATTCCCCAACAGTATCAGGGAGCAGGAGAGAATCCCTTCTACCTCAAGGGACTGGCAACCAGTGAATGCAGACTCACGAATCCAGCAAAGTTCCAAAAGCTTTACTTATTCAAGTTGTGGCAGTACAATCCAAGGTCAGAAAAACACCAGACTTCCAATTCCGAGCCTGACCCAGACCACGCGCTTGGATTAGGATTCTAAGCCAAGATGGCCGCTGGACCCTGAACCATGTACTCAGGTTGGAGAGCAGACCCAGATGGAGGCAGGTAGGGAGACAAGCGGGCAGAGAGCCTAGTGGGCAGAGCCTCCTTTACTTTTACCCCTTTAGCCCTTGGCCCAGCCAATCACTTCGGTGCATGTACCTGGCCCAGGCCATACATGGGCTAATCTGCCAGAGCCAAGCTCTGCCTTACCAGCTTTTCTACAAAGACACTTGTAGAGATGGGGGGAAGGGAATCTGAGAGGAAATGTAATTCAGGATTTGATTTCTTACCATGAATATATTTTTAGATGACTACAAGAGTATACTACCCGCGCGGCAGAGCCTGGCAAGCTACCCGTGTCGTATTTGATATGCCAAATACCAGTAACAATTGTAGACCTCATTCCCATGACCTGATGAAATGATTTGAGGCTCTTTATGTTCCTGGAGCAAGCAGATGCCCTTGGGCTCTATTTGCATGAGACAGGTCATATGGAGATGTTACTGGTGCCCGCTCGAGCAAATCGATGATGAACGGGAAGACGGTGATACAGTGATACCAGCATATCCGGCCCAGGTATGAACATATATATATATGTATATACATATATATATACATATGAGCCAGGCTGGAGGAATAGGGAAGGAATTTGGGGATATTGGTGGTGGGAATAGAGCACTGGTGGAGGGACAGGTGCTGGAAAAATGCATGACTGAAACCCAATCATGAACATCTTCTTAACTGTATGTTGCACAGTGGTATAATTAAAAAAATCAAAAAAAAAAAAAGAATAACAGAAGCAGTAGGAAGGAAAAGGAATAGCAAGAGAAGGTGGATTCTATAGGATCACCAATATTTTTAGGCATTAATTAATTAAAATTATCCTACATTGTAATGACCCTCCAACTGGCCACTGATAAAACTTGAGTCCATATCTTCAGTATTTAAATACATCAAAGTTCAGAGCAGCTACTTTTTCCATACTTCTGAAGGATTCTTTCTCCCCCATTTTTTGTCACTTCTCTCCCATCAAAGGAAAAAAAGAAACAATCCTTGCTTCTATATAAACACCCAGTTTTTAAAAGGTTAAAGAAATCCCTTGTTAATTATATGAGAACTTTATTGTAGTAGTCTTCTAGGCTCTAGTTTGGCTTTTTATTCAACAAATAGAACTATCCAGTATACCTCAAGAACGAGAACAGAATCTCCTTGTTCCTATAATTCCACCTATCTAATATTCCCTAATTTGTAGGCTTCTCCTTGGTAAAACCCTTAGTCAGTGACTTCCTCATGCATTATAGTAGCTGCATAGTAATTAACCTACTACTTCATCATTTTAATCTGGCCCAGGTATGCTGATCCAGAGACAGACATGGGGCAGAGCTGCTACTGGCTCTCCCTGTGCCCAGCCACTCATGAGGTGCCGGGAGGGATGGCAGGTTCTAGCCCTTGCCCGCCACCCCAGCAGAGCCTCACAACAAACCAGACAACCCCCCACTCCATGAGGGCCTCCATTTTCCACATCCAGACTTCCCCCCCGTCAGAACTCCACCCAGCAGACCAGCCTATCACAGCCCGGCCGCTTGCGGCCATGTGGTTCATCAATAAGTGCTGGATTTTGAGATGACTACAAGAGTATGCTACCTGCACGGCAGAGGCTGGCAAGCTACCCATGTCATATTTGATATCCCAGATACCAGTAACAATTATAGACCTCATTCCCATGACCTGATGGAATGGTTTGAGGCTCTTTATATTCCTGGAGCAAGCAGGTGCCCTTGGGCTCTACTTGCATGAGACAGGTCATATGAGATGTTACTGGTGCCTGCTCGAAGCAAATCGATGATTAACGGGAAGGCAGTGGAGTTGTATGTGCATGTGGAGTTGTATGGTTGCATGTGTAGTTGCTTGTGTGGTTGTGAGGTTGCACATATGGTTGCGTGTGGTTGTATGTATGGTTGTGTATGTGATTGTGTGTGTGCAACTGTGTATGTACCTATATGGGGCCTGCCTTGCCCACTGTCGTCAAAAGTGTCCGTGGGTTGCGGGGGACAAGTGAGCAACCACCCGGTCATGGAGAGTGAGAAACACGAGGGCAGTGTTGCCTGGGACTGTGGCGTTGGAACATTTACTTGTGATGGGAAGGACTAAGAATCACTGATAATTGAGTGGTAACTGGTGGCTCCGCTCAGCTCTTCCCTGCAGAGTCTCACTTCTGTGCCATAGAGACAGTGAAGGCCCAGGTTACAGGGAAGTTGAGGCTCTGGTAAGACTGTCGAGGACACTGGGCTGATGAGGGGCTGCAAAGTGCGGCTCTCTGTGATTGGAGGACGTGGCTTGTGATGGCGGGTCCGGCTGGGCAGGGCGGACATCCGTAGGACAGGCTGGCAGTGTTCAGGCTGGCACTGTGTTCTGCAGGCAGAATTCCCTCTTCCTCAGGGAAACCTTAGCTTTCCTCTTCTTCTGGGAGGGGGCGGTGGTGGCTAGGCCACCCGGTTATGCTCAGGGCTCACTCCTGGAGACTCTGGGGACAGTTCCCCCCTCACCCTCTTTGGTTTCCACAGTGTAGGATACTGAACATGTGTGTGGTATTCACATTTCCACATCACATGTGATGTCAGGGATCGAACCTGGGTCACATGCATGCAAGACAAGTGCCTTGCCCGTGCACAAGCTCTATGGCCTTCAGCCTTACTCTTTTTTTTCCCTTTTTTAAATTTTTTTTTATTTTTATTACACCACTTTTAGATATACAATTGCAAGATGCTCATGCTCGAGTTTTGGTTCCAGTGTTCCAACACCCATCCCTCCACCCAAACCCATCTCCCATCACCAATGTCCCCACCTCCCTCCCTCCTCCCACCCCAACTACTTGGCGGGTTCTGTGTATCTTTTTCTCTCCTTTCTATCTCTCCCTCCTGCCTACCTTTCCTACACATCGTAGCATGCAGTACATTAAAGACATAACTGTTTCCACTAGTTTGATGGACCACATGGCCGCAAGTAGCCGAGCGACTTAGGGGCCTCATGGTCAGCGTCCGGACAGCAAAAATGTGGTGGGTGAGTCTCATCTGGCTGCTTCGGGACCCCCAGAGATGATGGGCCAACACCCAAAAACCCATCTGTCCTCCTGGGGCCTCATGGTCAGCTGAGCTAGGGCAGAGCCAAGTTCCAGTTCCCCCAGCTGCGTCTGAGGCTCTGCATGCTATGACTGGTTGCCCCAGGGCATCAGCCTTACTCTTAAAGCTGACCCTATAATCAAGGAGATTCCCCTTCACTTAATGTCAACTGATTGTAGACATTCAGCATGTCCGCAAATGCTTTCACACCATCACACTTGCTGGAGCGAGTGAGTGGGGACAGTGGCCTCACCAGGCCTCCATCAGTCACGGGGTCAGACACCCCTGGGAGTGAGCTGTAGCCTGTGGCCCTGTCTCAGCTTCACACTCCTTGTCTGCCAAGTGCCGTTGTTTTACCACACTCATTTGTTGGGAGGATTTTTTGTTTGTTTATTTTGGGGCCATACTTGGTGATGCTCAGGGCTTATTCCTGGTTCTGTGCTCAAGGATCACTCCTGGTGGGGCTTGTGGAGCTATATGGGGTGATAGG
>JAJIBD010037459.1:0-10559 GCA_021461705.1 Cryptotis parvus
GCTCTCCCTGTGCTTCTGAGTCTCTGCATCATGGCCGAGAGCCCTGAGGCAGTTCGTGGGCGGCCACCAGGCCTCAGGGACGGTCAGAGAGGGGAATGGGGACTCCAGCTCCATCTCCTGGAACACCGGGTGACTTCACTCCGAGAGCCGTCTACTTGGGCTTGAACTCGGCTGCTCTGAGCTGGTCTTGGGCTCCAGCATCTCTCTTGTGTGGGTTCTGATGAGCTGTGTTCAGACCGTGAAAATGGCGGCTATTATGTGTGAGCAGTCTCATCCGGCTGCTTCTGAGATCCCTACAGAGGCGATGGCCAACACGTAGGGCCTTGCCTTTGAGAGCTCGGGCCTGAAGGGACCAGGAGGTGCTGGGGTCACATCCTGTTGTGTCATAAACTGAGAGGGTGAACTGGAATTACACAAGTGTGCAAACCTCTGAGCCTTGGTTTTCATCTGCCAAAGGGGGTAGTGAGACACCCTCCCCGAGCTGCGAGGACCCCAGGCCTGATGCAGCTTCAGCACAGGCCTGGCCTTTGGCACTGTTTTCAGAAACGCTTGGAAAATGCTGGATGAGAAACCTTGCTTCTCCCTCATCTGATTGTCCGTTATTGCGCCCCAAGGAAATTGGAATTATTAGTTGAATGCGTTATAGAACTAACTCCTTCACTCAATATTCAAAACTTTCTTTTTAGTTCTTAATTAACACTGTAGTTATTGTTATTTTCTTAATGGAGGCCCTGAGTCATAGCACAGAGGTAAAGCGCTTGCTTTGTGTTACTCCAACTCCAGTTTGGACCCTGTCCCCGAGCATTGCCAGGAATGATCCCAGAGCGTAGCACATATGGCAAAACAAATAATGGAATTTAAGAGACAAACATTACCCATGGCCCTCCTGCAAAGAGTGAAAGCTTTGCCATCTCTGTGTTTCCTACCTTCCTCTCTCTTGCATCAGGATCACACTCCATTGGAATAATGAACACATAAGATATCATGGCTTTTATCTTATTTAATATTTTTATTATACCACCATGAGATATACAACACTACAAAGATGTTCATATTTGGGTTATGGTCATACAGTGTTCCAGCACCCATCCGTCCACCAGTGCCCATTTCCCACCACCGATGTCCCCGATTCCCTCCCCGCTTCCCTAGCCTGCCTCTATGGCAGGTTTATTATCTCTTCTCTATCTTTCTTTCTTTCTTCCTTCTCTTACACATTACATACATTTAGAGGTTATCATGTGTATTTTCTTGCCTGTTTTTATGCTCAGTTTTAGTTGGTATTAGCACTTTCGAAAATTATTAGCACTCAGTTCCTTTCTCTGTCTTACCTAACCTCTGACTCCCCACGTTTTGTAATTTTCACCTTTGACAAGACCTCCTGATCCATGTTTTGCCTGACCTGGATATTGGTATCACAATTATCATGGCTTTTTCTTGTTGACTGTTGACCTATCATGAGCATGTAGTTCTCATGTTCTCAAGTGTTCTTTGAAAACATTTTTTTTCTTTTTGGGTCACACCTGGTGATGCTCAGGGATTACTCCTGGCTCTTCACTCAGAAAATGACTCCCGGCGGTGCTCAGGGAATCATATGGGGATGCCAGAGATTAAATCCAGGTTGGCTACAGGCAAACCCCCCCCCCCGCTGTGCTATCACTGCAGCCCCTGAAAACATGATTTTTGATGGTGCTGTGTTCTGTTTTTGGGAGATGTACATTGTTTCCATTATGATGTCAACCTAAATAACATGTATGCCAGTATCTGAAAGCTTAAGCTCGCCTCACGACTCCTGGTTTTTCCAGGAGTTTTTCCTGTTCTCGCAGCAGGGCTGGGCTGCTGTGTGCTGTGGCTGGTTGTCCCCGCCAGAACCCTGTACAGGACCCCCGAAAGGGTGCTGAGGCTTGGGTGGACACAAGATGAGCCAACAGCATTTCCCCCCCCTCCCCACCCGAGAAGAGAGAAGACCTTCCAGATGCCAACCTCTTCCTAGAAGGCCATGTCTGACTTGAGAGGAAAGGGGGCTATAGGGGCACAGTGTGGCACAGTGTCCCTGACCTGAGTTCCCGCGGCCTCTCAGTCCAGTTGGCTGCCCAGAGCGTCCTTTCTATAAGGAAGAGCGGAAGCCTGCCTCACGAGCAGCTCGCCCTCCGGCAGGCTGCAGGCGGAGGGTGCGGGGCAGGGCCGGGCTGGTTCCCATTGATTTCAGCTCCCTGGCAGCTGCAGGAATCAGCAGCCTTGTCTGACCAGGACCGTGGTGCAGAATCTTATCTTCAGTCCCTTTCTGAGAAGGAGGAAGTCAGACCTCTCCGAGTCCTGAGGCATGGAAAACGCAAGGCGGGGGCAAAGTGGGAATAGTTCATTCGCCCCCCACCCCACTGGTCCCCACACCTCCCACACCACCTCCTTCACAAGTTTTTTCTTCCATGATTTTAATCCTCGCTCTGATTCTTCTCTTTTAGTGGACGCCAGTTCCTGCCCATGCTCTGTTAGAAATGTAGGAGATGTTGATCTCTTGAACCCTCAGAGATGTATAAATGTTGGTCAGTTTAACCCTTGATTTTTTATTTTGGGGGCTGGAATGATAGTACATGTTAAGGCACTTGGCTTGAATATGGCTAACCCAGATTCAATCTCCAGCGTCCCATATGGTCCCTTGAGCCCCACCAGGAATGATCCCTGAGCACTGAGTCAAGGGTAATAATGCCTGAGCACCATCAGTTATGACCCAAAAAGAAAAAGAGAAACCAATTTTATATATTTCTAAATTGAAGCACCTTTGATTTACAAGTTATGATTTATAAGCTATGATATGACTCATGGACACAATAGCATTTACTATTATGATATGGTTTCATGCATACAATGTCCTAACATCATACCCCCACTAGGTCCCACTAAGGTCCCAGCTTGTCCCTCACCATGATAGCTCTAGTTCTTGTAAAAACGGTCCTCAGGGACCCTGATCTTTGAGTTAGTGACCATGACGGGACCAGAAATCACCTTTCCTAACACCTTGCCCCTCTACTTGCAGTCCTTCTTCCCATGCTTGGGGTACCTTGTTAAGGCTAGCCCAGCCAGATACATGGTTACCTAGGAGCATGAGAAATGGTTTCTCGGGCCACTAGAAACTTAATAGGTCCAAAGAGCCCCAGATTTCCTGTGGTGGGACAGCAGCCACATCCCTTTGTAGCAGAGATATGGGGATTCCAATCCAGACCTGCTTTTACTGGGATCCAGCCTGGAGCTCGCTTCACTTAGCCGCTTCCTCTCTGGGAGATGGGCAGCATAGAAAACACTCACTGGTCAGGGAGTGGGAGCAGACGCTCAGCAGGGTCCGTGAGCCTGGCACATTCCAGGTGAGCGGCTTCCCACCGCGGTCCAGGTATGGGCGTACCCAGAGAGCTGGGGTCTTGGGGAGCAGACGTAAAGCCCAGGCTTGAGTGATGAAGTCCCCTAAAGAGGCCGGGCCAAGAGGGTGGAGGGGTGCGGAGCAATGGGAAGTGTCAAGGAGGAGCCTGTTGCTAGCAGGTGATTCTTGCAGCTGCTCTGGTGAAGGTAAAAGTTAAGAGAGATGATGCATAGGACTGGCCCAGGTCTGGCCCACAACAGGAAGTTGTTGGTGATAATGAGGCCTTTTGGCCGCCTTCCCAGAGCTCACAAACTAGGGTCAGGGACGGAGCCAGAGGAGGGAAATGGCCAGATGCCCCCAAGGCAGCCGGAGAGCCTGTTTCCCCTGGTTACAGAAACACCATCTTCTATATATGAGAAAATGGCCATCGGGTGATTTTCCACTTCTCCCTATGGGAGGGAGTGCCAGCCTGAGGCCTAGGGCTATCCCAGCGGGAGGGGCAGGAAGCAACTCTTCATCTCTCTGGAGCTGAGCACCTTAGAGAAGGAACTTCTGTCCAAGCATAGCTTTAAAAAACCATTTAATTTTTTTTTTTTTTTTTCTTTTGGGTCATACCCGGTGATGCTCAGGATTTCTCCTGGCTCTGCATTCAGGAATTACTCCTCGTGGTGCTCGGGGACCATATGGGATGCTGGGGATAGAACCCGGGCTGGCATGGCCGGCCGCTGCAAGGCAAATGCCCTACCCGCTGGGCCATCGCCTCCAGCCCCCAAATTTTTTAGTTTTGATCTCCCCTTCTCTCTAGTTCTAGCTGCTGTGACGGTGGGTAGAACAAGTGTCCATTGTGCTCTACACATTCTCACTTTTGTGTATGTGTGGGAGGTTGGTGATACCATCAGTGTTCGTAGACTGCTCCTAGCTCTGTGCTCATAGGGTGACTCATGGCAGTGTTTGGGAACCATCCAATGCTGGGGATCAAACCCAGGCTGTCCTCAGCAAGGTAAGCACCATAAACTAGACTCAGTACCTTTAAAAATTTTACTTTATTTAAACACCGGATATATAAAGTGAAATTTTTTTCACAATACAGTTGTTAGAAACATTCAATGTCCCAACACCAATCCCACCAACAGAGTCTCCCACCACCACCAGAGATCCTCATTCTCACCCACCCCCCACCCCCATGCCTGTTCCCTAGACGGTACTAATTATATTGACCATTACAGCCCATATATGGGAATGGTATTGATAAAGTCATGGCTATTTTTAGGGTTGTTATATGCGATTCTGGCCCATTTGGTAGTTCTTATGCTTCACTTCCTGAATGTCTAGGAATATAGTGGGTTTCTACTTAGTGAACCCCAAAACCCCCATCACTACACCTACCACACTTACTTCCAATTTTCTTTCAACCTTGAGCCTGTCCTAAGCATACAGACTGAATAATCTATTCTATTGCTTGTTGGAACTAATTCTCTAAATATGGTCAAGGAATATATTCTTAGGAAAAGTCAATGAAGATTATTAAATCTCATAATGGCCTCATTGGGCCATTTGAGCCCACTGGATAAGAAATTACTGATATGTTCCCACAGAACAGACATCGTGATCATGCACTTGTAATTGTATACGGATACTTAATTCTATCAAATGTGATGGATACCTCACACAGCAGTATACCAGGCTTTGAGGTATCATGCAGCTGCAAAGTGGTCGTACCACTCAGAGACCCGGTAGCTGCTCTGCCATTTGTCTGCATCTCTGGATCATGGCCATCAGCATCGGAAGCAGTTCATGGGTGTGACCACTGGACTTTTTTTTTCTTTCTGGGTCACACCCGGCAATGCTCAGGGTTACTCCTGGCTCTTCACCCAGAATTAGTCCGGCAGTGCCCGGGACCATATGGGATGTCGGGGGATTGAACCCCGGTCGACCGCTTGTAAGGCAAATGCCCTACCCACTGGGCTATCGCCTCCAGCCCTCCACTTGGCCTTCAAGGGGACAGAGATGGGGGGGCCCCATCTCCAGGTCCATGGAAAACTTGAGTTTGCGGCACACCCACATACCGGTATTGAAATTGGCTTCTCCTGGGGTGGGGGGGCTCTAATGAGCCATGGAGTCTGGCCTAGAAAATGGCTGCGACTGTGATGTATGAGTTTTTCTGGCTTCTGAAGCCTGTAGATATTTTTCAGTTGTGTGCATTTATGTGCTGGAGGTGAGTCATGCTCACGCATCTATTTATTCAGTTGCATGCTCTGTGCTGGGCCAGCATGGAGGCTCATTCCCAAGCTGGAACCTCTCAAACCCCAGAATCTTATACAGTACATTGGCCTTTGGGGTCGGATTCTTGAACTCACACCTGCCAGGGCGTGCTTTATCCACTGTGGCATCTCCAAGCCCCATGATGGCTGATGGACTCCATAAGACAACATCAGAGGGGCCGGAGCGATAGCCCAGCAGGTGGGCTTTTGCCTTGCACGTGCCAGTCTGTGCCTGCCCGGGTTCGATCCCCGTATCCCATATGGTCCCCGAGCACCGCCAGGAGTAATTCCTGAGTGCAGAGCCAGGAGTAAACCCTGAGCATTGCCGGGTGTGACCCAAAAAGCCAAAAAAAAATAAATAAAAAAAAATAAATAAACTGGAAGCCATTTAAAAAAAAAGACAACATCAGAATGGAACGGCTGGCCTTTCTTGGGTGGACAGGGTGGCCAGCTCTGTGCTCAGGATGCCCCATATTATCCCTCCTGATTCCTCTAATCTTGAGGGGTTCTGTTTGACACCAGAGTTCAGAGATGGTGGCTTACCCATGTAGGCCACCATAGGAAGTGACAGTGGTCAGCTTTGGAAGGAGGTTAATGAGGGGCTCCATGGTTTGGAGTCCACGGTAAGGCACCCTAAGGAAGGCTGAGTTCCTGAGGCACTGTGATTCCAACAGGGGGAAAGTACTTTAATACAAGGCAGGGGAGCAGGTGTAGGTCTGTTTGTAAGGTAATGTAAGTGAGACTTTATTGTGTGTCAGACAGGGGAGATACATAGGGTCAATACACAGCCAGTTGGAAGGCTCACTGTGGGAAGCATGGGGCATTTGGGACTCCCTAAGTCTGGACCCTGGCGCTGGTTCCTGGCCTTCGGGACCAGCACGTTCTTTGTGTCAGAAAACAGTTGTGCTAGGTAGAGAGCACTACATTCCCCCAACAGTATCATGAGAGTAGGAGGAGAATCCCCTTCTACCCAAGGACTGGCAACCAGTGAATGCAGACTCACGAATCAGCAAAGTTCCAAAAAGCTTTACTTGTCTAAAGTTCCTGGCAGTACAATCCAAGGTCAGAAAAACACCAGACTTCCAATTCCGAGCCTGACCCAGACCACGTTGATTAGGATTCTAAGCCAAGATGGGCCGCTGGACCCTGAACCATGTACTCAGGTTGGAGAGAGACCCAGATGGAGGTGGAGTGGGGTGGGGAGACAAGCGGGCAGAGGAGCCTAGTGGGCAGAGCCGCCTCCTTATTTTTACCCTTTAGCCCTTGGCCCAGCCTAATCACTCCCTGGTGCATGTACCTGGCTCCAGGCCATACATACAAGTAATCTGCTTTGAGCCAAGCCTATTTTATGCTTTCTACAAAGACACTTGTAGAGATGGGGGAAGGGAATCTGAGAGGAAATGTAATTCAGGATTTGATTTACCATGAATATATATTTTTAGATGACTACAAGAGTATACCTCGCGACGGCAGAGCCTGGCAAGCTACCCGCGTCGTATTTGGATATGCCAAATACCAGTAAAAATTGTAGAATTTATTCCCCATGACCTGATGAAATGTGATTTGAGGCTTTATAGTTCCTGGAGCAAGCAGATGCCCTTGGGCTCTACTTCTGTACGAGATGACAGGTCATATGGAGATGTTACTGGTGCCTCGCCGAGCAAATCAGACATGATTTGAACGGAAGACGGTGATACAGTGGATAAGCTAGCATATCCGGCCCAGGTAAGGGAACATATATATATGTATATATATACATATATATATATATATATATGCTACATGAGCCAGGCTGGAGAGGAATAGGAAGGAATTCTGGGGATATGGTGGGAATAGAGTTCAGAGGGACAGGTGCTGGAAAAAATGTCATGACTGAAACCCCCAATCATGAACATCTTCTTTTTTTTTTTTTTTTTCTTTTTTTTGGGTCACACCTCGCACGTGCTCAGGGGTTACTCCCTGGCTCTGCACTCAGGAATTACTCCTGGCGGTGCTCGGGGGACCATATGGGATGCCGGGATCGAACCCCGGGCCGGCATAGGTCGGCCGCTGGCAAGGCAACGCCCTACCACTGGGCTATCGCTTCCGCCCTCTAGTCATCTTCTAACTGTATGCTTACCAGTGGTATAATTAAAAATCAAAAAAAAATAAAAAGAATAACAGAAGCAGTAGGAAGGAAAAAAGGAATAAAGGAGAAGGTGGATCATAGATCACCAATATTTTTAGGCATTAATTAAAATTATCCTACATTGTAATGACCCTCCAACTTGGCCACTGATAAACTTGAGTCCATATCTTCAGTATTTAAATACATCAAAGTTCAGAGCAGCTACTTTTTTCTTATTGTACTTCCCCTGAAGGATTCTTTCTCCCCATTTTGTCACTTCTTCTCCCATCAAAGGAAAAAAAGAAAACAACTTTTGCTTCTATATAAACAATTTGTTTTTAAAAGGTTAAAGAAACCTTTGTTGATTATAAGGAGAACTTTATTGTAGTAAGGCCTTCTAGCTCTATTATTTTTATTCAACAAATAGAACTATCCAGTATACCTCAAGAACTAAGACCAGAATTTCCTTGTTCCTATAATTCTTAATATATCTAATATTCTAATTTGTAGGCTTCTCCTGGTAAAACCCTTAGTCATGACTTCCTCATGCACGTAGTAGCTGCATAGTACTAATCTACTTACTTCATCATTTTATCCACCCAGGTATGCTGATCCAGAGACTCACAGACATGGGGCAGGAGCTGTTACAGGCTCCCCAGCCCAGCTACCCAATAGGTGCCCAGGAGGGAGGCAGTGTTCTAGCCCCTAGCCAACCACCCCAGCAGAGCTCGCAAGAAGCGTGAAAAATGACCCCCATTCCATGAGGGCGCGCCATTTTCCACATCCAGACTTCCTCGCCAGAACTCCACCCAGCAGACCAGCCTATCATAGCCCGGCTCGCTATGCCACGTGGTTCATCAATAAATGCTGGATTTAGAGATGACTCACAAGAGTATGCTACCTACACGAGAGCCTGGCAAGCTACCCATGGCATATTTGATATGCCAGATAACAAAAATTATAGACCTCATCATGACCTGATGGAATGGTTTGAGGCTCCTTAGGTTCCTGGAGCAAGCAGGTGCCCTTTTGGGCTCTACTAGCATGAGACAGGACATATGATGTTACTGGTGCCCGCCAAGTAAATCGATGATGAACGGGAAGACAGTGGAGTTGTATGTGCATGTGGAGCTTGTATGGCTGTGGCCAGAAGTTGCTTTTGTGGCTGTGGAGTTGCACATGGGCACGCGGTGTAGGCTGTGTATGGCTGTAAAAATGTGATTGTGTGTGTAACTGTGTATGTACCTATATGGGGCCTGCCTTGCCCACTGTCATTAAAAAGTGTCCGTGGGTTGGGACAAGTGAGCAAAACCACCCGGGTCATGGAGAGAGTGAGAAACACTAGGGCAGTGTTGCTCTGGGACTGTGGCGCTGGAACATTACTTGTGATGGGAAGGGACTAAGAATCACTGATAATTGAGTGGTAATCTCGGTGGTTCCGGCCAGCTCTTCCTGCAGAGTCTCTTGTACTTCTGTGCTATAGAGACAGTGAAGGCCCAGGTTACAGGAAGCCAGAGGTTCATGGGAAGACTGTCGAGGCTACCTGGCTGATGAGGGGCTGCAAAGTGCGGCTCTCTGTGATTGGAGGACGTGGCTTGCATGGCAGTGGTCCGCTGGGTAGAAGTGACATCCGTAGGACAGGCTGCGTGCTCAGGATGGCACTGTGTTCTTGCAGGCAGAATTCTCTTCCTCAGGAAGCCTTAGCTTTCCCTCTTCTTCTGGGAGGGGGCGGTGGCTACACCGGTTATGCTCAGGGCTCACTTTTGAGACTCTGGGACAGTTCCCTCACCCTCTTGCTCTACAGTGGTGGATACTGAACATGTGTGTGTGGTATTCATACGCCATCACATGTGATGTCAGGATCGAACCTGGGTCACATGCATGCAAGACAAGTGCCTGCCCCCGCGCACAAGCTCTATGGCCTTCAGCCTTACTCTTATTTCCTTTAAAATTTTTTTTTTTATTACACCACTTTATTTAATAGATAATGCAAGATGCCTGCTCGAGTTTCAATTCCAGTGTTCCAACACCCATCCTTCTCCACTCCAAAATCCCATCTCCCATCACCACGTCCCCACCCTCCCTCCCTCCTCCCGCGCACCCCAACTACTTGGCGGTTCTGGTGCATCTTTTCTCCTATCTCTCCTCCTGCCTACCTTTCCTACACATCGAATGCAGTACATTGTTATTATACAACTGTTTCCACTAGTTTGATGGACCACATGGCCCATAGCCGAGCCAATCTAGGGCCTCATGGTCATGCCTGGACAGCAAAAAATGTGGTGGATGAGTCTCATCTGGTTGCTTCCGACCTCCCAGAGATGATGGGCCAACACCCAAAACCCATCTGTCCTCCTCCCAAATTCTATGGTCAGCCGGCTAGGGCAGAGCCAAAGTCTCCAGTTCCCAGCCGCGTCTGAGGCTCTGCATGCTATGACTGGTTGCCCCAGGCATCAGCCTTACTTTAAAGCTGACCCTATAATCAAGGAGTATTCCCCTTCACTTAATGTCAACTGATTGTAGACATTCCAGCATGTCCAAGAAATGCTTTTACACCATCACACTTGCTGGAGCGAGTGAGTGGGGACAGTGGCCTCACCAGGCTCCATATCAGTCACGGGGTCAGACACCCTCGGGAGTGAGCCGTAGCCTGTGGCCCCGTTCCCAGCTTCAGCCACTCCCCATGCCTGCCGTTGTTTACCACACTCTATCGTTGGGAGGATTTTTTGTTTGTTTATTTTGGGGCCATACTTGGTGATGCTCAGGCTTATTCTGGTTCTGTGCCTTATGGACTGACCTTCAGGGGCTTGTGGAGTTATATGGGGTGATAGGGATTGAATAT
>JAJIBD010037464.1:0-18918 GCA_021461705.1 Cryptotis parvus
GATTGATATAGAATGACTGTATTCATTTAAGGGATTTTAAAAAAATAGTATGATACTGATGTCCAAAGCCAGTCAAAATATGGATTAGGAGGACTTATTAGTGGGTAGAACCCTACCATAAGTGTGGGGAGTCAGAGGTTATGTAATACAGAGAAGAGACCAGCATGCTAATAATTGTTAGTAAAGGTAATACCCAACTTGACTGAACATCGAATGCAGGCAAAGGGATATACATGATAACCCTAAATGTATATATTGCAAGTCACAATGTATAAGAGAATGGAGAGAAAGAGAGAAGAGAGAGAGGAAGACAGAAAGAGACAGAGAGACACAGAGAGAGAGAGAGATGGAGAGAGGCAAGTGCTGCCATGGAGGCAGGCTGGGCAAGGTGGAAGGAAATCTGGGGACATTGGTATGGAAATGTGCACTGGTGGAGGGATGGGTGCTGGAACACTGTATGACAGAAATCTAATCATGAACATTTTTGTAATTGTATTTATTACAGTGGTATAATAAAATAAAAATTAAAAAATATGTCTTTTCCATTGACAAAGACAACAAAAACAAAATTTAATAAATGTGACTACATCAAATTATAAAGTTTCTTCATGGAATGGTGGAGGGATGGGTATGACTGAAACCCAATCATGAACAATTTTTAATATTCTATCTCACAGTGATTCAATATAAAGTAAAGTTTCTGCATGGAGAAATAAATGAAGGTCATTTCCCAAGAGAGAGGGAAGGGAAGATGGGAGGAACAAGTGTAAATGGTCAATTGAACATGGTGAACAGTAACATATCTTAGTGGTAGGTACAGTGTGGCAGATAACGTTAAGGTGTAAAGTTACTCTTGAAAATAATTTTGTGAATTATAATGGAAACTAAGGAACAGAATCTTTTGGTTGCTACATTTGTTTCTGGGGAAAATATTTTGAAAAGAAAGCAAAATAGTTATCCATAGTTGATAAACTTCATTTTGAAAACGATGTCCTACGATAATGGGAATTTGACTTGAAGCATGTTCATCACTTGGCAGAAAATATTATCATATAAGTAAATGGAATGAATCAATATGCTGAAATAAGGCTTTTTAAACCGCAGAGAGGTGTGGAAGTTCTCCAGTGTATATAACTGCAGGCCGGGTCATCGGGCCCCTGCTGTCTCACTCTGTTCGAGCTGAAAAAGGCGCCGCTTTTGTCTTGATTCTAAGGTTGGAGATCATTTGAGGAAGGGCCATTTAAAATTTTTTTTTTTATTTTTACAGTTACAAAGATATACAATTAAAAAGTTCATATTTGGGTTTTGGTCATACAGTGTTCCAGCACCCATCCCGCCACCAGTGCCCATCTCCCAACCACCAACGTCCCCGGTTCCTCCCCTCCCCCCAGCCCTCCTCCATGGCAGGTTCTTTATTTCTTTCCCTTTCTCTCTCTTTCTCTTTTCCTTCCCTCCAGACTATGGATTACAGAACATACATTAAAAGGTTGTAATGTGTATCCTTTTGCCTCTATTTAATGCTCAGTTCTAGGTTGGCATTAGTACCTTCAAGAATTGTTAGCACACTGTTCCATTTTCTGTCTTACCTAGCCTCTGACTCCCACACGTTTGTGATAATTTCCACCTTTGACAAGACCCTCCTGATATATGTTTCACTTGACCTTGGATATTGGTATCATAATATGTACATATATATTTATGCCATGCAAATAAATGCAGTCATTCTGTATCTGTCTCTCTCCTTCTGGCTAATTTCGCTCAACATAATCTTCCTCCATGTCCATCCATTTATAGGCAAATTTTATAACTTCATTTTTCCTAACAGCTGCATAGTATTCCATTGTGTAGATGTACCAAAGCTTCTTTATCCAGTCATCGATTTTCGGGCACTCTGGTTGCTTCCAGATTCTGGCTATTGTGAATAATGCTGCTATGAACATAAAAGTAGGGATGGTGTTTCCGCATGTATTTTTGGCTTCCCAGAGTAGATTCCCAGGAGTGGTATGGCTGGGTCAAATGGGAGTTCAATTTCTAGTCTTTGGAGGAAAGTCCATATTGTTTTCCAGAAAGGCTGTACCAGCCGACATTCCCACCAACAATGGATGAGTGTCCCCCCTTTCCCCACATCCACGCCAGCACTTGTTGTTCTTGCTCTTTTGAATATGTGCCAGTCTCTGTGGTGTAAAGTGGTATCTCATTGTTGTTTTTATTTTGCATCTCTCTCTGATGATTAGTGATGATGAGCATTTTTTCATATGTTTCTTGGCCATTCGAATTTCTTCCTTGCTGAAGTTTCTGTTCATCTCTTCTCCCCATTTTTTGATGGGGTTGTTTGTTTTCTTCTTGTAAAAAGTTCTACCAGTGCCTGATATATCCTGGATATTAACCCCTTATCAGATGGGTATTGGGCGAATATTCTTTCCCATTCTGTGGGCTGCTTTTGTATCTTAGTCACTGTTTCTTTTGAGGTGCAGAAGCTTTTAGTTTCATGTAGTCCCATATGTTTATTTTTCTTCTAGTTGCTTTGTTAGTGATGTTTCACCTTTGAAGATGTCTTTAGCTTCAATGTCATGGAGGGTTTTTCCTATATTTTTTCAACTTAATTTATGGATTCAGGTCTGATATTGAGATCTTTAATCCATTTTGATCTGATTTTTTGTGCAAGGTGTTAGACACTGGTCCAAATTCATTTTTTACATGTAGCTGTCCAGTTTTCTCAGCAACACTTGTTAAAGAGGCTTTCCCTTACTCCAGTTTGGACTTTTTGCACCTTTATCAAAGATTAACTGATCATGTTTTTGAGGGTGGGTGTCAGGATACTCAATTCTATTCCATAGGTCCACAGGTCTGTTTTTATTCCAATACCATGCCGTTTTAATTACTACTGCTTTGTAGTACAGTTTGAGGTTGGGCAAGGTGATGCCTCCCATCTTCTTTTTTCCCTAAGGATTGCTTTAGCTATTTTTGTGGGGGGTTTATTATTCCATACGAATTTCAGGAGTGTTTGGTCAATTTCTTTAAAGAATGTCATGGGTATCCTTATAGGGACTGCATTGAGTCTGTACAGAGCTCTAGGGAGCATTACCATCTTGACAATGTTAATTCTCCCCATCCATGAGCAGGGAATGTGTTTCCATTTCCTGTGTCCTCTTTATTTCTTGAAGCAGTGTCTTGTAGTTCTCTTTGTATAGGTCCTTTACACACTTGGTTAAGCTGATTCCTAGGTATTTGATTTTCTGTGGCACAATTGTGAATGAAATCGATTTTTACTATCCCTTTCTTCTCTTTCATTATTTGTATATATAGAAAGCCACCCTCTTTTGGGTATTGATTTTGTACCCTGCCACTCTTACTATACATATCTATTGTTTCTAAGAGTTTTTGGGGTCAAGAGTTTAGGGTTCTCTAAGTATAATATTATGTCATCTGAAAATAATGATAGCTTGATTTCTTCCTTGCCTATCTGGTTGCCCTTAATGTCCTTTTCTTCTCTGATTGCTATGGCGGTACTTCCAGTACTATATTGAATAAAAAGAGGTGAGAGAGGGCAACCTTGTCGTGTTTCTGATCTTAAGGGGAAGGCTTTCAATTTTTCCCCATTGAGAATGATATTCGCTATGGCTTTTGGTAGATGGCTTTGACTATCTTGAGGAAGCTTCCTTCAATTCCCATTTTCTGGAGGGTTTTAATCATGAATGGGTGCTGATCTTGTCAAATGCTTTTTCTGCATCTATTGATAGGATTATATGGTTTTTTATTTTTTCTCTTATTGATATGATGTATTATGTTGATTGATTTGCGAATGTTGAACCATACTTGTATTCCCGGGATGAATCATACTTGGTAATGATGTATGATCTTTTTGATGTGTCTTTGGTCCGTTTGCTTGTATTTTGTTGAAGATCTTAGCATCTGTGTTCATCAAGGAGATTGGTCTGTAATTTTTCCTTCTTAGTGTTGTCTCACCCTGCTTTGGGTATCAGGGTGATATGTGCCTCATAGAAGCTGTTTGGGAATGCTTCTGTTTCTTCTATTTCTTGGAAGAGCCTGAACAGGACAGGCAGTAGGTCCTCCCTTAAAGGTTTAGTAGAATTCGCTAGTGAACCCATCTAAACCTGGGCTTTGTGTTTGGGCAGACTTTTAATTACTGTTTCAATTTCCTCGATGGTGATAGGCATACTCCAGGTATTGGAGGTCTTCTTGTTTCAATCGTGGGAGGTTATAGGACTTCAGGAATTTATCCATTTCTTCTAGGTTCTCGTGTTTCATGGCATGCAGGTTCTCAAAGTAATCCCTGATGATATTTTTGGATTTCTGTCTTTTTCTGTTGTGATGTCACCATTTTCATTTCTGATTCTGTTTATTTGGGTTCTCTATTTCCCTGTCCTTACAAGTTCTTGCCAGTGGCTTGTCAATCTTGTTTATTTTTTCGAAGAACCAGCTCTTGGTTTCATTAATCTTCGGATTGTTTTTTTTGGTTTCCAGCTCATTGATTTCCTCCCTAAGTTTTATTATTTCCTTCTTTCTGCCTGGGTTACTTTTGGCTGGTCTTTTTCTAATATTTTCAGCTGTGAGGTCAGGTTATTTATGTGGGCCCTTTCTTCTTTCCTTATGAATGCTTGCAGAGCTATGAACTTTCCTCTTAACACAGCTTTTTGCTGTGTACCACAAGTTCTAATAGTTGCTCTCTTCATTGTCATTTGTTTCCAGGAATCTTTGGATTTCCTCTTTGATTTCTTCTATGACCCATTTGTTGTTCAGCAGTGAGCTGTTCGGTTTCCAGGTGTTGGGTTTGACTCCCTGCTTCTGTGTATGGGTTACCACTATTTTCAGTGCATCATGATCTGAAAAGATAGTTGACACAATTTCTATCTTTTATTTTGTTGAGGTATGCTTTGTGGCTCAGTTATGGTCTATCTTGGAGAATGTTCCATGTGCACTGGAAAAAATGTGTCTTCAGCTTTTTTTGGGGATGAAAAGTCCTGTATTTATCAAACCAGATCTTTTTCTTCCATTTCTTCCTTCAGGTCCAGTATTTCCCTGGTGAAGCCTTTCAGTCTTCGTCGATCTATCCATAGTTGATAAGGCAGTGTTGAAGTCCTCCGACTATTATTGTGCTACTGTTAATGTCTTCTTTGAGGTCTATTCACAGTTGTTTTAAGTATTTTGTTTGGCGATATATGTTTAGTAATGTGATTTCTTCCTGGTATATATACCCTTTAATTATTAAGAAATGGCCTCATTGTCTCCAACCGCCTTTTCAGCCTGAAGTCTGTATTGTCAGATACGTAACTCCTGTTTTTTGAAAACTTCGTGACACTGCAGCCTAACCCCACAGAAGGATTACCTTTGCCTTTAGACTTGGGGAAGAACAAACTTTGGGAAATCCAGTCACATAATAATCGAAATGTCTTGTTTTCCATATTTATTTGAATGTAATTATCAACATGTCCCTGTGTTCCACCCAAGAAATATTCACACAGAAAATTTACCTTCCTTTTCCGACTGGCTTGACTACAAATGTAGAGAAAGCCACACTAACAAGTTTCTCAGTTCTGGAGAATGTCCTGAACTGTGACCTTGATGCTAATCTGAAATGGAAAGGAAAGGAAATAAGTACATAAGCATCCAGATCACAGTTGACATCACAATGTTCACAACCGTTTTTGAATGAAACTAGCAGTTTAATTTGCTTTTAATTGACAAAGTTCTTTTCAGTGATATTCCACTATCCTGGAGAAAGAACTTATGTCTAGGAAATGCCTGGTACACATGGAAATTCCTCTATAAACAATAAAAGTAGAAACCAATTATCCAGAGTAAATTCATCCATCACCCCCTCATCCTGATGTATCATTAGGTTGTGGACTTCATTAGAGCCGTCATCCTCAAGGAACACAAGTGTGCAAAGACATTTGTGCCCTGGAAATCGAAGGTGCAACGACTGAGCAACTTAGAATTTGGAGTAGGGAACCAGTACTCCTTCCTGTTTTTAACCTCAATGGATGTCAAAGCCTTCTGGGAATTTTTACTTTTCCCACAACTGTAGTAAGGAAAGAAGAACAAATGGGTGCACAAAAGAAATCTTGTAAACATCTAGGCTCTCAACCAACACTAGTTACTTCTGGCTCACAAACCTGTGAATAACAGAGTTCTGTTTCCTTTTGGGTAGGAGGTAGGTAAAGAGAGAGGGAAAAGAAGGAACATTCTCTTTCCAAGAATCCCTTTGCAAGACAGTATTGGGTGAACTTGTGTGTATGTTGACGTTCTGGGACTTTC
The DNA here is from genome assembly GCA_021461705.1 of Cryptotis parvus. NCBI lineage: Eukaryota > Metazoa > Chordata > Mammalia > Eulipotyphla > Soricidae > Cryptotis > Cryptotis parvus. Next base: position 6,280 of record JAJIBD010037464.1, read on the forward strand.
TTTCTATGTAAACATTGTGTGTTGTGTCCCATTCAGCTGGTTGACACGGCTCCTGTTATTTACTTGTGAGCTTACTTGGGACTTAAAGGTCTTCTGAAATTCGGAATCTCCTTAATTACACTTCCTGCTGATCTCTGAATAAAAAAAAAAAGAAAGCACCACGAGGGCACAGATCTCAGACAGACTCTTACCTCCATGCTTCTTTAAAGCTGGAAGGCTCTGGTAACTTTTTGCTTTGATGGTTATGACTTGTCCAACTCTAGGTCATAAAAGAAAAAGGATCTCTGTCATCCTCACACTTCTCATTTCACACTTAAAGATTTGCTTAAAAGCCCCGGGCCCCAGAACAGTTGCACTTCTCAGGCTGACATTTTCATGCATCGAATTCTCAGGTTAATGAAAGCAGAAAAAGCCTGTGTAGAAGTCAGATGCTGATGACTTTAACCCAAACATATGTAAGCTGACAGTCTCTATATTTAAACAGGAAAGAGATTTAGGTGTAGGCGTGCAGATGACTCCCCACAGAGCCTTTGCTACATGGCTTGATGATTCCCCCTCAAGGGAAGTCAGAACATGCAACAAGAAAACTATAAAGATACCAACTTTCAAATGCTAGTTTTAAAATAAGGGGAATACATGCACACACACAAGCAAGCAAGAAGGGTTTTTTTTTTAATTTTTACTGAATATAACTATTACTTGCTAAATTACATACAGACCAGACCTTACATTAAGAGCTCAGGGCACAGTGATGAGGGGGCTGCTGAGCTCTGAGCCCAGTCAGTCCTCATTTGGAACACTGGTGTGTCACGAGATCAAAGTTCAGTTCCATGAAAAGCATTTTTTAAAAGAACACGGCCAGAGGGATAATGCAGCGATAGGGCACTTGCTCTTGATATGGCCACATTCCCTGAGCACAGAGAGCAGAAGGCAGCCCTGTGTATGCTAGGTAATGCAGTCCCAAAGTACACAGGAAAGGGAAGAGGAAGGAGGGGCTATAGGGTATGTAGGGAGGGAAAACATTTTTGTTTTGAGTGCTATTCGGGTCTCCCAGAGAGGAATCGAAGAGAGCTATGCTTGGAATATCACGCTCACTCAAGTGGAGAGAAGGAACTGGAGTTCCCAACCTCCGGCTCACTATTCCAGAATCAGGGACGCAGTCTCGCTTGCCAAGGCATCGAAAATCAGATGGGCTGGATATGTAATGCCATTTGGAGACAACCGCTGACTAGAGCCATTACCGACTTGATCCCACAGGATGTCAAATGATCACGTGGCGCCCACCTACAAGATGGTCAGACTTCCTTGTCAAGACCCTGGAGGAACGGTTTGAGGCTCTTTCATATTCCTGAATCAACCAGATGCCATTGGGCCACATTGGCACGTGATAGGGTCCAATGGAAATGTTACTGGTGCCTTCGCCGAGCAAATCGATGAATAATGGGATTCAAGTGATCAAGAAGTGATCAAGGGGAGGGAAAGGGCGAAGGGAGGGAGAAATTATATAACAGTCACCAAAGGTGATTGAATCAGGCTGGAGAGATAAGACAGGGACAGGCCTTGGACATGACCCATCTCAATTCAATCTCCAGCATGTGACTCTCCTGACCATTACTGCCCTCCACCAAAAAAGTGACCTAAACTCAGCAGGAAAAGCATCAAAAAGATAGGGTTTGGATGAGATTTTCCAAGATTCGATTTTTCATCCCAGAAGCTGAGATTTTACTTCTCCCAGTCCCTTTCACCCAAACTACCTGTTCCCACCCATGTGTTACTCTTTCCAAAAATTACTCCCCAACTATGAAGCCCGGCTCCTTTCAGAGCAACATTGTGGATGGAACCCAAGGCAGCCTGTGTGAAAGCTCCAGGACTGAGTTTTATTCCAGGCCCTATTCCAGCCCCTCTTTTCCATCTGTCTTCACAGCAGCCTGGCAGGAATCACTGCAACCACCATATACCATGATGCATTCTATTTCTCAGCGAAATCTAGACGGGATTTATATTCAAAATATTAATAGACCTAAACATAGTAAAAGTAGGTTCTGCAGTTTTTTATAGCGCCCATGTTCACTTTTGGACATATACTGGCATGATTGGTATTGTTTTTATTAGCACTGCATCAAAAGTCTTTAAATAATTCAAGCCTGATGCCACAAGCATATGTTGTAAATAACCAGTAAACAAAGAAGAAAGGGTGTGACAGAGTAATTACACTTTCCTGTTTTCTCAAACTGTATGTCATCAACTGAGGCTGTCACACTGGAAACCCCTACAGTATGCTTTCAAGCTGGTAAAATAGGGGAAATGTAAGAGGTCAGTAACTATATTGGAGTATTTCAAGGGAAACAGAAATAAAATGTGAGTGGATTACTTTCTCTAGAAATAGCCCCAAAATTTAGGCTCAGCTACACCCTTGACACTTCTCTGGCACAACTTACTGGATCAATAACACTTCCTTTTTATTATATTTCTACCACATAGAAATTCTTGTGCTTTTCTCCTAAGCTCCCAACTTTTGACTATATGTGCCTGAAATGTAATGCCACCACCCGCATATCTAGATGTTTAAATAACAATTAGTAAGTTGATGCTACATTTAAATATTTTTGCCATTCCCGTCTGTACTACAATGTCTTTTTGTTTTTTAGAAACAAATACCTAAGAGCCATATCATCATACAGTAGCTGAATATATTTAAATCTCTTCCTTAGTATAAACCACAGAACTTAGGAGAATGTCCTGAGATTACCAGTGAGGTATCTCAGGAATCCCTGAGTATCCCCAGTCAGATATGGCTTTCTGGGAAGCGGAGGAATAAAGGTGGGCATATAGACGTTTTTTCAATATTTTATTATTGCCAAAACTCCGTCATCATTAATAAAATGGAGGTGATGCAATTGAGGTTTTTTAGAAATAAACAGAAATTTGGGAGGAGATCGAGTTATTTTTATGTTCTGTATCTGCATTTATTGAAAAAAATTTTCCGGTATTTACTTTACTTTGCATACATTAAAATATCGTTTCTTTCTTTGGAAATTTTTTTAGAGAGAAATGTTCACTTTTTATTTATTTTTATTTTCCTCCATTTCTTTGCATTTCTATTCCTCCCATTTAAAATTTTTTTATTATACCACCATGAGATATACAGTTACAAAAGTGTTCATATTTGGGTTTCAGTCAAACAGTGTTCCAGCACCCATACCTCCACCAGTGCCCATTTCCCTCCACCAATGTCCCATGATTCTCCCCCCTCCCCCCAGCCTGCATCTATGGCAGGAAATTTTTCTACTCTCTCTCTCTCTCTCTCTCTCTCTCTCTCTCTCTCTCTCTCTCTTTTACACACTGTGGCTTGCAATAACATACAGTTAGGAGGTTATGTGTATATCCTTTTGCCTACTTTCAATGCTCAGTTCTACGCTGGTATTATCATTTACATAATTGTTAGTACACTGTTCCTTTCTCTGTATTGCCTAACCTCTGACTCCACACATTTGCAGTAGGTTCTACCCACTGACAAGACCTCCTGATCCATGTTTTTGTCTGACTTTGGATATTGGTATCACAATATAATTTATTTTGTATTTATATATTTATGTCATGCAAATAAATCCAGTCATTCTATCTGACTTTTTCCTTCTGGCTAATTTACTCAACATGATCCTTCCCTCCATGTCCATCCATTTATAGTCAAATTTCATAACTTCATTTTTTCCTAACAGTTTGCATAGTATTCCATTGTTTAGATGTACCAATGTTTCTTTATCTAGTCATCAGTTCTTGGACACTCTGGTTGTTTCCAGATTCTGGGCTATTGTGAATAGTGCTGCTCTAAACATAAAAGTGGGGATGGTGTTTCTGCTGTGTGTTTTGGCCTCCCAGGGGTCTCTTCCCAGGAGTTGTATGGCTGGGTCAAATGGGAGTTCAATTTATAATTGGAGAGAATGTCCATATTGCTTTCCAAAAAAGGCTATACTAGTCAACATTCCCACCAACAATGGATGAGAGAGTCCTTTTTTTTTGGTAAATATTTGACGTAGTATTTTGCCACAATTTGATTTTGAAGCACAATCAATTAAAACAAAAAATAAGTGGCTGGTCTCTTAAAAGTATTTTTAAACTCATTTTAATTTTGATCACTTAAAAAGTGCAATACTGACAAAAATATGTTATCATATATATTAGGATCTATGTATATATAGAACCTGTAACTAGATTGCATAAAGAATCTAGAAGATATAATTATAAGTTTACCATTTATTAAAAAATTTCATCATTGGCCAGAAACATCAAATAAACAATTAGTTCTATTTTTAAAATGAGGAAACTTAGGTTTGAAAATTCATAAAAATTTTTAAATGGTCAACTTTTGACAGAAGCAATAGGAACTTTTAGAAAAGGCCAACCAAGAAATGTTCTTTGGGGAAGTACTTGGCGGCTAAATACAGGCTTCAGAGACTTACCTTAGTCATGACTTATAAACTTTCAAGAGACATTGAAATTTTCCTTCTCATATTCCTGTAGCTGTGCTTCACACTAAATTCTATATTTTTCCGCCCAATAAATTCATAGGATTTCTGTCAGATAGTTAGCCCCATAATATGGCTTGAGCTATACTAGACTTCAAATACATTTAGAAATTAGTAAAATTGCCATCACCATTCTCTTACTCTAAATGTAGTCTGCCAGGCATTCTAAACCTGTTTTTGTTCAGTTATCATTTGCTTCAAGGAATTTCTATTTAAATTCTCTTACAGAATTGTTATCTATGGGATTCCTCCCTACACACACACACACACACACACACACAACACACAGTCCCGCCCCAGGAAATAATTAGATAAAATTGCTTACTAAGGGCCGCCCTTGCAGGACGAAACATAGAAAACAATTCTATTTAGCTACCTTCAAAATTAGCAAAAGAAATGAGAGAATAGTAGAGATGATGGGGGAATGGAACAACAGACCAGAGGACCTAAGGACAGTAGGTGAGGCATGGACAATTCAGTGGCGGTGTGGGGGTAGAAATGGTGTGTATAACCATACTATAAACAACATTATTCCAGTCATATTACCTGCAAACTATAAATATATTTCTTTATAATATATATTGAATTTATACACACATATATATATAGCATATATTTTTTATATATGTGCATATATACATGTTCACACTTAGAAGGAAAGACTCCAGGTAATCAGAGTGGAATAGCAGCAGTTTAAAAATCGTTCTGGAGTTCACATGGACGCTTTGCTTGTCCAAGGTGTGCGGTAGGAGGGGTGGTGTGGTAGTGAAGCAACTGTGTTTAAAAGATGCCTTCGAAAAGAGAAAGTGAGAAATGGAAAGAAATAAAGACCTGGCTGGGAGGAGGGCTGGGGGAGGGGGAGGGAACCGGGACGTTTGGTGGTGGGAGATGGGCACTGTGGCGGGATGGGTGCTGCTACACTGTATGACCAAAACCCAAATATGAACTTGAATTGTATGATCTTTGCAATTGTAAAAATAAAAAAATAAAAAAAAAAAAAGATGCCTTCAGGACCCAATATTTGGGTAGATTGACAATGGGAGCAGGGCAGCTGTTAGAGATTTCAAGGGTGTGAAAGTCTATGGATTCTTTTTTGTACGGTACAATTTCGCGGGCTACGGCATCTCATGCCACATCTGGAGTATGTGTCCTGGGAAAGCTTCAGCAAAACGTGAATAGGAAAAGTGAGTCTGGATATTTGGTAAGTAAGGAATGGCTGAGGAGTGCAGAGGATGCCTTGTGCCATAGCATCAAGCTCCCTAGGCTCAAGAAACTGGAAGAATAATGGGGCGACTGGCAGAAATGAGGCAGAATGCCAAAGGGATAGTGGAATGTGCTTAATCTTTCTTTAAATATCCAGATGACAGTTTTGGACCCAGAAGTGCCTCGCGGCCGTGACTGAAATCATCATTCATCAGCATGCGCTGTTATTGAGCTGGTCAATAAGAACTCTGGATAAAAATGCCGGAATAGCCAGCTTTTGTATAAGGTCTATAAAAGCACTTTGGTGCAGTGTCTTTGCCACAGACTCACACTCTAGGCTAAATAATGTCCTTGTTAGTGCTGCCTTCTTACTAGGAGTCTCACAGACATTAACCCTGTTTCCAAAATTTTTATCATAGCATTCTTTAACGGCATATTCTTGGTTCCAACAATTAAGGTTCAGAGGAATTGGTACCAATGGAATCATTCCATGGTCTCCTGTAAAATGAAGACATTTTAAACGAAAACTGTAGGAGGACAATGCTTCTCCAGCACAGGACAGAAGCAACAAGGGAAAATCTGTGAGTCGCCTGATATTTTCTCCCATAATATATTCAGTTGCCTTGGCACACATCATTACATAGCAGCTTTGAGATGATTTCTATACTTGTTTCTTCTATTGTGCGCATTTATATTCATGTTTTCATTATTATGTTATAATAGTCGACTTCAAATCTAATAAAAACTGTTAAGACAGAAACTGCCGGCCTACCAACAAACAGAAAACAAACAGCCAGATTGGCACGGATAAGGGACTGAATTTTGCAGGTGGTTTGTGCCCAGGGATTAGAAATTCAACACTACTGAGCAGTGTTTCATAATCATTTCTGGGAGCTTTCCATCGTTGTCCTTTGTAAAATAAGAGTCTCTTTGGATACATGATCTTTATTATTTGGTGTGTCTGGGAGGGTGGTGCATACTAGGCAATGCTTGCATGACTCGTGGTGCCAGATCAGACCTAGGCTCTGCATGCAAAATCTGTGCACTCATCTTACTCTGAAGGGAAAGTCCTGTTTTTTAAAACCACTTCCAGCTCCAGTATTTATCCAAAACAGACTTCACTTCTTAAAATATACAATCGCCAGGTCTGGGAGAGACACTCAAAGTGGGCTGGCGTGGTGTGGTCTGGTTGGAGGCTGGGCTTTCCTCTTCCCTGCATTGCATGGAACTCCTGCGCATTGCCTAGTGAGACCTCCCAAACCAGATGAAACCAGAAGAAAACAAAAATTAATTCTCAAAATTCAAATGAAAAGTATAATTTTGGACCTGGCGAGAAAGGTGTTTGTCTATACCATTGTTGTGGCTAGTAGTTGCCTTTATATGATGCCCTTTAGAAAGCAGATTCCAAATTCTGGGTGGATCCATCCATGCTTGCTTCTTCCAACCTACCCTAAATAATCTGTGGAGGTTTACTAAGCATGGTTTAGTTCATGTAGTAGCTGACCAGGGAAAAAGAAGGAAATAAAAGAACACACAAAATAATTATAGATTGTGCTAGGTAGTGTATGGGAAGAAGGAGGGCTGGGGGAAAAGATGAAGAATTTGTAATGTGTTACTGGTGGTTGCAAAAAGACACATGTAAATAAGAACAAGAGGGAAAGGTGCATGAAGAAGAATATTAATTTAGAAAGAGAAGTTGGTGAACGCTATGGAATAGACTTCATAAGGGTATTCTGGGCAAAAAACCAGAAGCAGAAGCCTCCATAGAAGGAACACCCTTTAGACACTAAAGAGTTTGCTCAAAAGTCAGTTACTATGACTGGATCACACTTTGTTATTCTTAAAAATAAAAATAAAAAATATGTGAATCAAAAACAGTCAATGAAAAGTGTGTGTCCACCAAATTAATCCATTTGAGAATTAACTCTGTAAACTTTTGAATTTGGTTAATATACAAAGCACATGAACAAAGGGATGACACTCATCAACCAAAACCAAACGCCCCATTTCAACTAAAAACCATAAGTGATGAGCTCACTTATGAATGCCAAGGGTGTCTCAGGTCAAACTTAGAGAACCTGGGCCACTCCCATGTCAGTCACCCCATTCCCGCCTCTCCTGCTCACTCCCCATCCTAGAGGCCTTGGCACCACAAAACCCAGGCCTTAAGCTACACTCCACCGGTCTGGCTCCTGACGCTTCTTCCCATAAGGGTACCTGGTTGTCCCGCACCTTGCCATCCTACTCCTGCCTCCAGCCCGCAAGCCCCCACCCCCACCTCCCTCCAACACACACTCAGTTCCCTTGCGCCATCCCATTCTCTCCACCAGCCACTCTGACATCAAGCTCCTTCCATTAGGTGTTTGCCTCAATTTCTGCCATCCGTCACTCCTACCCCCACCCCAGCCCAGTTCCCGCTGTCCCTCTGGTGGTTCGTCCCACTGCCAGGCAGGCGGTATCGATCCACTTGAGCAGCTGGCCGGCGCCCAGCTCGCTGCGCAAGTGCTGGCGTAAAAGCAAGCTGATGGCCTGACTTGGTACCCGCCGGGGCTGCGCAGCGCCGGCTGCAAAGTTCAGGTCTCGCGTGTACCAGCCGGGGCTGCCGCCCAAATATCTCTGGCTGCTTGGTCTGGCTCAGTGCCCTTCGCCGGGGAAGTTGCGGTGCGAAGGCCGCATAAACTGGCTCAGGTGCACCTGGCCACTGCCCGGCGCAGACCGGATGGTCTGGCTGTGCACTCCTGCCAGGTGGCTCTGTGGTCAGCTGAACTGCGGAGCCCTGGCGACGCCGGTGCCTGGCCTCTTCGGCCAGACCGCGGGTCCGGCCCCTTTACTCCAAAGGGCACCAGCAGCCACCGCCCGTCCTGCGCTCCGCGAACCCTGTCCATGGTCCTCCCTGTGCCTTGCAGGGTAAGATCGGAAGGTGCCTGGGTACATGCCCCAGAAATAGAGCCTAAGAGGTTGAAATGTGTCCTAGGAATCGCAGCCAGGAGGGTGACTCCTAAGAAGGCGTCTGCGTTGGTAGAAGCCAAAGCCCTGGTACCTGAGGCCGGCAGGAGTCTCTGGGGACAGCCTGCCTTGGCCAGAAGGAGGATGGAGCTGCCTCTCCTTGAACGGTGCCCAGAATCCAGTGAGGCAGCGTCACCACGGTAAATGCAGGTGCGCTCCACGACAGCTAAGTAGTGTTCAGTCACTCTTACTGCAGGGGTGTGGATCTCCTGCCACCTGCAGAACTTGACAGGCGATGTACTTAGGAGCTAATCATCCCGGGTTGGACTGATAGGACAGCCGGCAGTGGGCACAGCCTGCCTATGCCTACCTGGTCCACCTTGGCGCCCCATATAGTTCCTCTTCTGGTCCCCCAGGAGTGATCTATGAGGGCAGAGCCTGAGTAGTTCCTGGAGCCCTGTGGTGCCCCAAACGACCTGGGATTTAGCAAGCATTTTCTTCCACAATCTGAGTATTCTCACTTCCCATTATGGGCTTTTGACTTAACAAGTTTGGGGGCACTCCTTCTCAAAACCTCCCTTTGGGTCCACTTGCTGACCTCACGGCATTCCAGGTTAGATTATGGGTCCATCTACTGACCTATGGTGCTCCTGTGGCTAGGATTGGTCGCTCCACAGAACTCCTTGCATCTTCTTTGCTATAAAAAAGACACCTCCTCACCACCACCAAATACGCAAATGTGCTTTGTGGATACATTGACGTCTCCCTGCAAAGGAAGTGGTGGATTAATGCATGGGAAATCCTCGGAACTCAGAAATATCATTAATTTTTTATTATACCACCATGAGTGATACAAATACAAAGATGTTCATGCTTAGGTTTCAGACTCTACAATGTGCCAGTACCCATCTTCTCCACTAGTACCCATTTCCCACCACTAGTGTCCTCTGATTCCCCTCCTCCCTAGCCTGCCTCTATGGGCAGTGCACTTTCGACCTCTCTCTCTCTCTCCCTCTCTCTTCTCTCCCTCCCCTCTTACACATTGTGACTTAAAATACATACTTTAGAGATTATCGTGTATATCCCTTGCCTACATTCAATGCTCAGTTCCTAGCTAGTATTATAATTTCCAACAATTACTAGTACATTGTTCCCTTCTCTGTCTTACTCTAACCTCTGACGCCCATCATACTTGTAGTAGATTCCATCCACTGATAAGATCTCTGATCCATGTTTTGCCTGACCTTAGATATTGGTATCATACTATTTTTACATTCTACAAATAAATGCAGTTATTCTATATCAGTCCCTTTCCCCTAGCTAATTTCACTCAGCAAGATCCCCTCATGTCCATCCATTTTAGGCAAATCTCATAACTCATTTTTCCTAACAGCTCATTGTATCCCATTGTATAGAGTTCCAAAGTTTCTTTATCCAGTCATTTATTCTTGGGACTCTGTTGTTTCCAGATTCTGGCTATTGTGAATAGTGCTGCTAGGAATGTAAAAGCGTAGATGGTGTTTCAACCGATATTTTTGGCCTCCCAAGGTATATTCCCAGGAGTGTTATGGCTGGGTCAAATGGAAGCTCAATTTCTAGTCTTTGGAGGAATGTCCATATTGTTTTCCAAAAAAGGCTGTACCAGTCGACATTCCCACCAACAATGGATGAGAGTCCCTTTCTCCCCTCATTCATACCTAGTACTTTTCTTGTTCTTTGGTACATGGGCTAGTCTCTGTGGTGTGAGATGATATCTCATTGTTGTTTTGATTTAAATCTCCCTAATGATTAGTAATGAGCGCCTGGTGTGAGGGATGGCAGGCTCCAAGCCTGGCCCGCCACCAATTCTGGTAAAGAGTTTCTCCACAACAAGCTAGAACGACTCCCCCCACTTCACGAGAGGACCTCCATTTTTCCACATCTGGACATCCTCCTCATCAGAATCCACCCAGCAGATTAGCCTATCACAGCCCGGCTCATCGAGATCCCCAAGCTGCAGTCCTTTTAATCCGCCCAGGTATGCTGATCCAGAGATAGACATGGGGCAGATTTAAGCATTGGCTCCTCACTGTGCCCAGCTGCTCATGAGGTGCCCGGAAGCGTGTGGATGGCAGGTTCTAGCCCTGGCCTGCTACACCCCAGAAGAGCTTCTCTTTGCTACAACAAGCCAGACGAATTCCCACACTCCATGAGGACCTCCATTTTCCACATCCAGACTTCTTCTGGCCAGAACTCCACCCAGCAGACCAGCCTAATACAGCCCAGCTCTCGGTTCATCAATAAATGCTGGATTTTGAGATGACTACAAAAGTGCTACCCACACGGCAGAGCCCGGCAAGCCACCTCGTCGTATTTGATATGCCAGATACCAGTAATTATAGACCTCATTCTGCGACCTGATGGAATGATTTGAGTTCTTTATGTTCCTGAGCAAGAAAAATTCTTGGGCTCTACTTTGCATGGAGAGACAGGTCATACAGGAGATGTGCCACGGAGTTCGCCGAGCAAATCGAAGATGAATGGGAAGACAGTGATACAAGTGAATGATTATAATGATGAGCATTTTTATATGCTTTTTGGCCATTCAAATTTTTCCTTGTCGAAGTTTCTTTTCATTTCTTCTTCACATTTTTAATTAATATTTTATTATACCTTTCTCCCCATTTTTTGATTGTAGTTGACTGTTTTCTTCCTTGTAGAGTTCTACCAGTGCTTGGATCTATCCTCGATATTAACCGCTTTATCAGGATGGGTATTGGGTGAATATTACTTCATTCTGTGGACTGTCTTTGTATCTTGGGCACCCATTTCTTTTTGAGGTGAAGAAGCTTTCTTTTAGTTTTATGTAGTCCCATATGTTTATTTTTGCTTCCAATTGCTTTAGTTAGTGGTGTCTCTATCTTTGAAGATGCCTTTTAGCTTCTATGTCATGAGTGGTCTTTCATATATTTTCTTTGACGCATTTATGATTCAGGTCTGATATTGTGAACTCAGAGAATTTAGGCTTAGAAAACTTTTATTCTTCGCAATCTCTACATTGCTGGGATTGGGCAGTGCAGGAGGGAGGGAGGAGGAAAAAGGTAGAGGGAGGAGGGAATTATCTGAGATGCCAATCTTATGAACATTAAATGAAACTTTTTCATTTTAGCCTTTAGCACATAGGAAGGTTACATGCTCTGAGCCAAACCGTGTGATTTTATAAAGTACTTTTATTAAGGGAGTATAAAATCTGTAAAAAACCCCCAGCAATGCAGATCCCTAAATACTATTATTAGGATGTGTAAGTATATGTGGTGAAGAAACTGAAGCCAATGGGTGAAGAAGTAGAGTACCAAGTGTACAGTGATGTGTAAAGTGGGAGTGAATTCAGGCAGGAAGACAGCTGGCTTGAATTCACCTCTGATCTAGACTCTCATGAACTCCAGTATCTGGAGTGGATTTGTCATCCTAAAGCAGATGACCTGACCCCAAGTTGAGACATTAGAATAGAAGCAGAACGGAGAATTTTGCAATTTTGCTTTCTTAAACATATATTTGAAAATATACACACATGCATATATGTATATGCACATATACATATATGTTATTATATTATTGGCATAAATGCATACACACATACATGCCAATATGGTCATATATCATTATTATGTAATTTCATGTATCATATATCATATATCATATACTTCATATACCGTGTCTATGAACCAGTTGTTATGAAACCGTTTTCTTCCGGAGGCAATTCTTACTCCTCCAAATTACCGCAAATATTCTACCCACAAAGTAATGAGAATGCTTCCGCATGGCAAGCTCCCGGGCAAGCTGTCCGATGCGTGTTTAGATATGCCAAATCCGAGCACAGAAACAAGTTTATGGAAATGTTATCGACGCCTGCTCGAAAGCAAATCGATGTATAATTGAATTCAAGTCATCAAGTGATCTAGTGGATATTTCATATACCACATAC
>JAJIBD010037465.1:0-17906 GCA_021461705.1 Cryptotis parvus
ACATTTGTTTCTGGGAAAATATTTTTTGAAAAGCCAAAATAGTTATCCATAGTAAACTTCATTTTTGAAAAAACGATGTCCTACGATAATGGGAATTTGATATGACATGTTCATCCACTTGGCAGAAAATATTATCCTTATAAAGTAAATGGAATGAATCAATATGCTGAAATGAAACTTCAAACCGCAGAGAGGTGTGAAGTTCTCCAGTGTATATAACTGCAGGGCGGGGTCATCGGGCCCTGCTGTCTCACCTCTCTGTTGGAGTCAGAAAGAGGCGCGCTTTGTCTTGATTCTAAGGTTGGAATCATTTGAGGAAGGGCCATTTAAAATTTTTTATTTTTACAATTACAAAGATATACAATTAAAAAGTTCATATTTGGGTTTGGTCATACAGTGTTCCAGCACCCATCCCCCCACCAGTGCCCATCTCCCACCACCAACGTCCCGGTTCCCTCCCCCTCCCCCAGCCCTCCTCCATGGCAGGTTCTTTATTTCTTTCCCTTTCTCTCTCTTTCTCTTTTTCCTTCCCTTCCAGACTATGGATTACAGAACATACATTAAAGGGTTGTCATGTGTATCCTTTTGCCTCTATTTAATGCTCAGTTCTAGGTTGGCATTAGTACCCTCGACAATTGTTAGCACACTGTTCCATTTTCTGTCTTACCTAGCCTCTGACTCCCACGTTTGTGATAATTTCCACCTTTGACAAGACCTCCTGATATATGTTTCACTTGACCTTGGATATTGGTATCATAATATGTACATATATATTTATGCCATGCAAATAAATGCAGTCATTCTGTATCTGTCTCTCTCCTTCTGGCTAATTTCGCTCAACATAATCTTCTCCATGTCCATCCATTTATAGGCAAATTTTATAACTTCATTTTTTCCTAACAGCTGCATAGTATTCCATTGTGTAGATGTACCAAAGCTTCTTTTATCCAGTCATCGATTTTGGGCACTCTGGTTGCTTCCAGATTCTGGCTGTGTGAATAATGCTGCTATGAACATAAAAGTAGGGATGGTGTTTCCGCTGCGTATTTTTGGCTTCCCAGAGTAGATTCCCAGGAGTGGTATGGCTGGGTCAAATGGGAGTTCAATTTCTAGTCTTTGGAGGAATGTCCATATTGTTTTCCAGAAAGGCTGTACCAGCCGGCATTCCCACCAACAATGGATGAGTGTCCCCTTTTCCCCACATCCACGCCAGCACTTGTTGTTCTTGCTCTTTTGAATATGTGCCAGTCTCTGTGGTGTAAAGTGGTATCTCATTGTTGTTTTTGATTTGCATCTCTCTGATGATTAGTGATGATGAGCATTTTTTTCATATGTTTTTTGGCCATTGAATTTCTTCCTTGCTGAAGTTTCTGTTCATTTCTTCTCCCCATTTTTTGATGGGGTTGTTTGTTTTCTTCTTGTAAAGTTCTACCAGTGCCTGATATATCCTGGATATTAACCCCTTATCAGATGGGTATTGGGTGAATATTCTTTCCCATTCTGTGGACTGCTTTTGTATCTTAGTCACTGTTTCTTTTGAGGTGCAGAAGCTTTTTTAGTTTCATGTAGTCCCATATGTTTATCTTTTCTTCTAGTTGCTTTGTTAGTGATGTTTCACCTTTGAAGATGCCTTTAGCTTCAATGTCGTGGAGGGTTTTTCCTATATTTTCTTCAATGTACTTTATGGATTCAAGTCTGATATTGAGATCTTTAATCCATTTTGATCTGATTTTTGTGCATGGTGTTAGACACAGGTCCAAATTCATTTTTTACATGTCGCTGCCCAGTTTTTCCCAACACCACTTGTTGAAGAGGCTTTCCTTACTCCATTTTGGACTCTTTGCACCTTTATCAAAGATTAAATGATCATGTGTTTGAGGTTGGGTGTCAGGATACTCAATTCTATTCCATAGGTCCACAGGTCTGTTTTTATTCCAATACCATGCTGTTTTAATTACTACTGCCTTGTAGTACAGTTTGAGGTTGGGAAAGGTGATGCCTCCCATCTTCTTTTTCCCGAGGATTGCTTTAGCTATCCTTGGGGGTTTATTTCCATACAAATTTCAGGAGTGTTTGGTCAATTTCTTTGAAGAATGTCATGGGTATCCTCATAGGGACTGCATTGAATCTGTACAGAGCTCTAGGGAGTATTACCATTTTGACAATGTTGATTCTCCCCCATCCATGAGCAGGAATGTGTTTCCATTTCCTTGTGTCCTCTTTTATCTCTTGGAGCAGTGTCTTGTAGTTTTTCTTTGTACAGGTCCTTTACACACTTGGTTAAGTTGATTCCTAGGTATTTGATTTTCTGTGGCACAATTGTGAATGGAATCGTTTCCTTAATATCCCTTTCTTCTCTTTTCATTATTTGTATATAGGAAAGCCACCGACTTTTTGGGTATTGATTTTGTATCCTGCCACTCTACTATACACGTCTATTGTTTCTAGGAGTTTTTTTGGGTCAAGAGTTTAGGGTTCTCTAAGTATAATATCATGTCATCTGCAAATAATGATAGCTTGACTTCTTCCTTGCCTATCTGGTTGCCCTTAATGTCCTTTTCTTCTCTGATTGCTATGGCGAGTACTTCCAGTACTATATTGAATAAAAGAGGTGAGAGAGGACAACATTGTCGTGTTCCTGATCTTTAGGGAAGGCTTTCAATTTTTCCCCATTGAGAATGATACTCGCTGTGGGCTTTTGGTAGATGGCTTTGACTATCTTGAGGAAGCTTCCTTCAATTCCCATTTTCTGGAGGGTTTTAATCATGAATGGGTGCTGGATCTTGTCAAATGCTTTTTCTGCATCTATTGATAGGATTATATGGTTTTTATTTTTTCTCTTATTGATATGATGTATTATGTTGATTGATTTGCGAATGTTGAACCATACTTGTATTCCCGGGATGAATCCTACTTGGTAATGATGTATGATCTTTTTGATGAGTCTTTGGATCCCTTTTGCTTGTATTTTGTTGAAGATCTTAGCATCTGTGTTCATCAAGGAGATTGGTCTGTAATTTTCCTTCTTTTGTGTTGTCTCACCCTGCTTTGGGTATCAGGGTGATATGTGCCTCATAGAAGCTGTTTGGGAATGTTTCTGTTTCTTCTATTTCTTGGAAGAGCCTGAACAGGACAGGCAGTGGGTCCTCCTTAAAGGTTTAGTAGAATTCGCTAGTGAACCCATCTAAACCTGGGCTTTTGTGTTTGGGCAGACTTTTTAATTACTGTTTCAATTTCCTCGATGGTGGTAGGCATACTCAGGTATTGGAGGTCTTCTTGTTTCAATCGTGGGAGGTTATAGGACTTCAGGAATTTATCCATTTCTTCTAGGTTCTCGTGTTTCATGGCATGCAGGTTCTCAAAGTAATCTCTGATGATCTTTTGGATTTCTGTCTTTTCTGTTGTGATGTCACCATTTTCATTTCTGATTCTGTTTATTTGGGTTCTCTATTTCCCTGTCCTTACAAGTCTTGCCAGTGGCTTGTCAATCTTGTTTATTTTTTCAAAGAACCAACTCTTGGTTTCATTAATCTTTCGGATTGTTTTTTTTGGTTTCCAGCTCATTGATTTCCTCCCTAAGTTTTATTATTTCCTTCTTTCTGCCTGGGTTAGGCTTCTTTTTGTTGGTCTTTTTCTAATATTTTCAGCTGTGAGGTCAGGTTATTTATGTGGGCCCTTTTCTTCTTTCCTTATGAATGCTTGCAGAGCTATGAACTTTCCTCTTAACACAGCTTTTGCTGTGTACCACAAGTTCTGATAGTTGCTATCTTCATTGTCATTTGTTTCCAGGAATCTTTGGATTTCCTCTTTGATTTCTTCTATGACCCATTTGTTGTTCAGCAGTGAGCTGTTCGGTTTCCAGGTGTTGGGTTTGACTCCCTGCTTCTGTGTATGGTTAACACTATTTTCAGTGCATCATGATCTGAAAAGATAGTTGACACAATTTCTATCTTTTTTATTTTGTTGAGGTATGCTTTGTGGCTCAGTATATGGTCTATCTTGGAGAATGTTCCATGTGCACTGGAAAAAATGTGTCTTCAGCTTTTTGGGGATGAAAAGCCCCTGTATTTATCAACCAGCTCTTTTTCTTCCATTTCTTCCTTCAGGTCCAGTATTTCCCTGGTGAGTTTCAGTCTCGTCGATCTATCCATAGTTGATAAGGCAGTGTTGAAGTCTCCAACTATTATTATGCTACTGTTAATGTCTTCTTTGAGGTTTATTAATAGTCATTTTAAGTATTTTGTTTGGCGCATATATGTTTAGTAGTGTGATTTCTTCCTGGTATATATACCCCCTTAATTATTAAGAAATGGCCTTCATTGTCCCTTTTAACCCTTTTCAGCCTGAAGTCTGTATTGTCAGATACGTAACTCCTGTTTTTGAAAACTTCGTGACACTGCAATACCCCACAGAAGGATTACCTTTGCCTTTAGACTTGGGGAATAACACATTTTGGGAAATCCAGTCACATAATAATCGAAATGTCTTGTTTTCCATATTTATTTGAATGTAATTATCAACATGTCCCTGTGTTCCACCAAGAAATATTCACACAGAAAATTTACCTTCTCTTTTCCGACTGGCTTGACTACAAATGTAGAGAAAGCCACACTAACAAGTTTCTCAGTTCTGGAGAATGTGTCCTGAACTGTGACCTTGATGCTAATCTGAAATGGAAAGGAAAGGAAATAAGTACATAGGCATCCAGATCACAGTTGACATCACAACGTTCACAACCGTTTTTTGAATGAAACTAGCAGTTTAATTTGCTTTTAATTGACAAAGTTCTTTTCAGTGATATTCCACTATCCTGGAGAAAGAACTTCTGTCTAGGAAATGCCTGGTACACATGAAAATTTCTATAAACAATAAAAAGTAGAAACCAATTATCCAGAGTAAATTCATCCATCACCCCCTCATCCTGATGTATCATTAGGTTGTGGGACTTCATTAGAGCCGTCATCCTCAAGGAACACAAGTGTGCAAAGACATTTGTGCCCTGAAATCGAAGGTGCAACGACTGAGCAACTTAGAATTTGCAGTAGGGGAACCAGTACTCCTTCCTGTTTTTAACCTCAATAGGATGTCAAAAGCCTCTGGGAATTTTTATTTTCCACAACTGTAGTAAGGAAAGAAGAACAAATGGGTGCACAAAAGAAATCTTGTAAACATCTAGGCTCTCAACCAACACTAGTTACTCTGCTTTTCACAAACCTGTGAATAACAGAGTTCTGTTTCCTTTGGGTAGGAGGTAGGTAAAGAGAGGGAAAAGAAGGAACATTCTCTTTCCAAGAATCCCTTGCAAGACAGTATTGGAGTGAACTTGTGTGTATGTTGACGTTCTGGGACTTTTCATATGTAAACATTGTGTGTTGTGTCCCATTCAGCTGGTTGACACGGCTCCTGTTATTTACCTGTGAGCTTACTTGGGACTTAAAGGTCTTCTGAAATTCGGAATCTCCTTAATTACACTTTCCTGCTGATCTCTGAAAGAATTAAAAGCACCACGAGGGGCACAGATCTCAGACAGACTCTTACCTCCATGCTTGTGCTGAAGGCTCTGGTAACTTTTGCTTTGATGGTTATGACTTGTCCAACTCTAGGTCATAAAAAAGAAAAGGATCTCTGTCATCCTCACACTTCTCATTTCACACTTAAAGATTTGCTTAAAAGCCTGGGCCCCAGAACAGTTGCACTTCTCAGGCTGAACATTTTCATGCACGGAATTCTCAGGTTAATGAAAGCAGAAAAAAGCCTGTGTAGAAGCCAGATGCTGATGACTTTAACCCAAACACATGTAAGCTGACAGTCTCTATTTAAACAGGAAAGAGATTTGGTGGGGTAGGCGTGCAGTTGACTCCCCACAGAGCCTTTGCTACATGGCTTGATGATTCCTCAAGGGAAGTCAGAACATGCAACAAGAAAACCTATAAAGATACCAACTTTCAAATGCTAGTTTTAAAATAAGGGAATACATGCACACACACAAGCAAGCAAGAAGGGTTTTTTTTTTAAAATTTTTACTGAATATAACTAATACTTGCTAAATTACAAACAGACCAGACCTTACATTAAGAGCTCAGGGCACAGTGATGAGGGCTGGCTGCTGAGCTCTGAGCCCAGTCAGTCCTCATTTGGGACACTGGTGTGTCACGAGATCAAAGTTCAGTTCCATGAAGCATTTTGAAAAAGAACACGGCCAGAGGGATAATGCAGCGATAGGGCACTTGCCTTGAGTATGGCCAACATTCCCTGAGCACAGAGGCAGAAGGCAGCCCTGTGTATGCCAGGTGTGGTCCCAAGTACACAGGAAAGGGAAGAGGAAGGAGGGGCTATAGGTAAGTGTAGGGGAGGGAAAACATTTTTTGTTTTGAGTGCTATTCGGGTCTCCCAGAGAGGAATCGAAAGAGCTATGCTTGGAATATCACGCCTCACTCAAGTGAGAGAAGGAATCCGGAGTTCTAACCTCCGTCACTATTCCAGAATCAGGGACGCTGTCTCGTTTGCCAAGGCACTGAAAATCAGATGGGCTGGATATGTAATGCGATTTGGAGACAACCGCTGGACTAGAGCCATTACCGACTGGATCCCACAGGATGTCAAATGATCACGTGGCCGCCCACCTACAAGATGGTCAGACTTCCTTGTCAAGACCCTGAAGGAACGGTTTGAGGCTCTTCATATTCCTGAATCAACCAGATGCCATTGGGCTACATTGGCACGTGATAGGGTCCAATGGAAATGTTACTGGCGCCCGCTCGAGCAAATCAATGAATAATGGGATTCAAGTGATCAAGTGAAGTGATCAAGGGGAGGGAAAGGGCGAAGGGAGGGGAGAAATTCATATATAACAGTCACCAAAGGTGACTGAATCAGGCTGGAGAGATAAGACAGGGACAGGCCTTGGACATGACCCATCTCAATTCAATCTCCAGCATGTGACTCTCCTGACCATTATTGCTCCCTCCCACCAAAAGTGACTAAATCAGCAGGAAAAGCATCACAAAGATAGGGTTTGAGATGAGATTTTCCAAGATTCGGACTTTTTCATCCCAGAAGCTGAGATTTTACTTCTCCCAGTCCCTTTCACCCAAACTACCTGTTCCCACCATGTGTTACTCCTTTTCTCTCCAAAATTACATCCCAACTATGAAGCCCGGGCTCCTTTTCAGAGCAACATTGTGGATGGAACCCAGGGCAGCCTGTGTGAAAGCTCCAGGACTGAGTTTTATTCCAGGCCCTATTCCAGCCCTCTCTTTCCATCTGTCTTCACAGCAGCCTGTAGGAATCCTGCTACACCACCATATACCATGATGCATTCTATTTCTCAGCGAAATCTAGACGGGATTTATATTCAAAATATTAATAGACCTAAACATAGTAAAAGTAGGTTCTGCAGTTTTTTAACTGGCATATGTTCACTTTGGACATATACTGGCATAATTGATATTTGTTTTATTAGCACTGCATCAAAGTCTTCAAATAATTAAGCCTCGATGCCACAAGCATATGTTGTAAATAACCAGTAAACAAAGAAGAAAGGTGTGACAGAGTAATTACACTTACCTAGCTGTTTCCTCAAACTGTATGTCATCAACTGAGGCTGTCACACAGGAAACCCCTGCATGCTTCTCAGCTGGTAAAATAGGGGAAATGTGTTGCATTAGTAATTACATTGGAGTATTTCAGCATATGGGAACAGAAATAAAATGTGAGTGGATTCTTTCTCTAGAAATAGCCCCTTATAGAATTTAGGTCAGCTACACCCATATTTCTCTATCAGCAACACTGGATCAATAACACTTCCTTTGCACTATTATATTTCTACCACATAGAACTTCTGTACTTTCTCCTAAGTCTTAACTTTGACTATATGTGCCTGAAATGTACTGCCACCACCCACATATCTAGATGTTTAAATAACAATTAGTAAATTTATGCTACATTTAAATATTTTGCCATTGTCTGTCTACCATTCTTTTGTTTTAGAAACAAATACCTAAGAGCTATATTCATTTCCCCTCATACAGTAGCTGAATATATTTAAATCTCTTCCTTAGTATAAACACAGAACAGTAGGAGAATCCCTGAGATTACCAGTGAGATCTCAGGAATCCCTGAGATCCCAGTCAGAGATGAGCTTCTCTGGGTAGCAGAGGAATAAAGGTGGGCATATATAGACGTTTTTTCAATATTTATTATTGCCAAATTCATTATCATTAATAAAATTGGAGGAGTGCATTGAGTAGAATGAAGATAAATTAGGGGGGAGATCTGGTTATTTTTATGTTCTGTATCTGCATTTATTGAAAAATAATTTTTATTATTTACTTTGCTTTATATACATTAAAATATGTTCTCTTTGGGAAATTTTTTTAGAGAGAAATGTTCACTTTATTTATTTTTATTTTCCTTCATTTCTTTGCATTTCTATTTCATTTTTAAATTTTTTTTTATTATACCACCATGAGATATACAGTTACAAACGTTTTCATATTTGGGTTTCAGTCAAACAGTGTTCCAGCACCCATACCTCCACCAGTGCCCATTTCCTTCCACCAATGTCCCATGATTGTCCCCTCCCCAGCCTGCATCTATGGCAGGAAATTTTCACTTCTCTCTCTCTCTCTCTCTCTCTCTCTCTCTCTCTCTCTCTTTTACACACTGTGGCTTGCAATACAGACAGTTAGAGGTTATCATGTATATCCTTTTGCCTGCTTTCAATGCTCAGTTCTATGCTGGTATTATCATTTACAATAATTGTTAGTACACTGTTCCTTTCTCTGTATTGCCTAACCTCTGACTCCCACACATTTGCAGTAGGTTCTACCCACTGACAAGACCTCCTGATCCATGTTTTGTCTGACTTTGGATATTGGTATATAATATGAATTTATTTGTATATATATATTTATGTCATGCAAATAAATGCAGTCATTCTATATCTGACTTTTTCCTTCTGGCTAATTTCACACAACATGATCCTCTCCATGTCCATCCATTTATAGTCAAATTTCATAACTTCATTTTTCCTAACAGTTGCATAGTATTCCATTGTGTAGATGTACCAAAGTTTCTTTATCTAGTCATCAGTTCTTGGACACTCTGGTTGTTTCCAGATTCTGGCTATTGTGAATAGTGCTGCTCTAAACATAAAAGTGGGGATGGTGTTTCTGCTGTGTGTTTTTGGCCTCCCAGGGTATATTCCCAGGAGTTGTATGGCTGGGTCAAATGGGAGTTCAATTTCTAATCTTTGGAGGAATGTCCATATTGCTTTCCAAAAAGGCTATACTAGTCAACATTCCCACCAACAATGGATGAGAGAGTCCCCTTTTTTCTTTGGTAAATATTTTGACGTAGTATTTTGCCACAATTTGATTTTGAAGCACAATCAATTAAAACAAAAATAAGTGGCTTTGGTCTCTTAAAAGTATTTTTTAAACTCAGTTTAATTTTGATCACTTAAAGTGCAAAACTAACAAAAAATATGTTATCATATATATTAGGATCTATGTATATATAGAACTGTACTAGATTGCATAAAGAATCTAGAAGATATATAATTATAAGTTACCATTTATTAAAAAATTTATCATTGGCCAGAAACATCAAATAAACAATTAGTTCTATTTTAAAATGAGGAAACTTAGGTTTAGAAAAATTCATAAATTTTTAAATGCTAATTTTTGACTATAGAAGCAATAGGAACTTTTAGAAAAGGCCAACCAAGAAATGTTCTTTGGGAAGTACTTGGCTAAATACAGGCTTCAGAGACACCTTAGTCATGACTTATAAACTTTCAAGAGACATTGAATTTTCCTTCTCATATTCCTGTAGCTGTGCTTCACACTAAATTCTATATTTTTCCACCCAATAAATTCATAGGATTTCTGTCAGATATTTAGCTAAGAGTAAGCTTGAGTCTTTACATAGACTTCAAATACATTTAGAAATTAGTAAAATTGCCATCACCATTCTCTTACTCTAAATGTAGTCTGCCAGGCATTCTAAACCTGTTTTTGTTCAGTTATCATTTGCTTCAAGGAATTTCTATTTAAATTCTTTACAGAATTGTTATCTATGGGATTCCTCCCTACACACACAAAAACACACACACACACACACACACACACACACACACACAGTCCCCTGCCCCCAGGAAATAATTAAATAAAATTGGCTTTCTAAGGGCTCCTGCCCCTTGCAGGACAGAAGTCCTTAGAAAACCAATTCTATTTAATACCTTCAAAATTTAGCAAGAATGAGAGAAGTAAGGTAGAGATGATGGGGGGATGGAAAACAGACCAGAGGGGACCTAAGGACAGTGGTGGAGGGCCATGGACACTTCAGTGGCGTGTGGGGGTAGAATGGTATAACCATACTATAAACAACATTATTCCAGCCATATTACCTAAACTATAAATATATTATAATATATATTGAATTTATACACACATATATATATATACATATATTTTTTATATATGTGCATATATACATGTTCAAGCACTTTAGAAGGAAAGACTCCAGGTGATCAGAGTGGAATAGCAGCAGTTTAAAAATCGTTCTGGAGTTCACATGGACGTTTGCTTGTCCAAGGTGTTAGTGAAGGGGGTGGGGGTGGTGGTAGTGAAGCAACTGTGTTTAAAAGATGCCTTTAAAAGAAGATAGAAGAAATAAAGAACCTCCTGGAGGGCTGGGGGGGGGGCGTTGGTGGTGGAGATGGCACTGTGCGGGATGGGCTCTACCTTATGACCAAACCAATATACTTTTATTGTATATCTTTGTAATTGTAAAAATAAAAAATTAAAAAAAAAAAAGATGCCTTTCAGGACCTGGCTTGCAGATTGACAATGTGGAGCAGGGCACTAGTTAGAGAGTCTCAAGGGTGAGGTGCCCATGGATTCTTTAACGTGTACAATTGGGTGGGCCATTTGGCATCTCATGCCACATCTGAGTATGTGTCCTGGGAAAGCTTCACAAACGGAATAGGAAAAGTGAGTCTGGGATATTTGCAAAGTAAGGAATGGCTGAGGAGTGCAGAGGATGCCTCAGCTATAGCATCAAGCCCCTAGGCTCAAGAAACTGGAAGAATAATGGGGCGACTGGCAGAAATGAGGCAGAATGCCAAAGGGATAGTGAATGTGCTTAATCTTTCTTTAAATATCCAGATGACAGTTTTGGAATCTAGAAGTGCCTCGCGGCCGTGACTGAAATCATCATTCATCAGAGTAACGTGGCTGTTATTGAGCTGGTCAATAAGAACTCTGGATAAAAAATGCTGGAATAGCCAGCTTTTGTATAAGGTCTATAAAGCACTTTGGTGCAGTGTGTCTTTGCCACAGACTCACACCTAGGCTAAATAATGTCCTTGCTAGTGTCATGCCTCTCCTTACTAGGGAGTCTCACACAGACATTAACCCTGTTTCCAAAATTCTTTATCATAAAGTATTCTTTAACGGCATATTCTTGGTTCCTAACAATTAAGGTTCAGAGGAATTGGTACCAATGGAATCATTCCATGGTCTCCTGTAAAATGAAGACATTTAAACGAAAAACTGTAGGAGGACAATGTTTCTCCAGCACAGGACAGAAGCACCAAGGGAGGTAACTCAGAGAGTCGCCTCGATATTCCCATAATATATTCAGTTGCCTTGGCAATACACATCATTATTATTAGCAGCTTTGATGATTTCTATACTTGTTTCTTCTACATGCAAATTAATTTTATATTCATGTTTTCATTATTATGTTATAATAGCCGACTTCAAATCCTAATAAAAACTGTTAAGACAGAAATCAAGCGGGCCTATCAACAAACAGAAAACAAACAGCCAGATTGGCATCAGATATATGACTGAATTTTGCAGGTGGTTTGTGCCCAGGGGATTAGAAATTCAACACTCATTGAGCAGTGTTTCATAATCATTTGAGTTTTCCATTTGTCCTTTGTAAAATAAGAGTCTTTGGATACATGATCTTTATTATTTGGTGTGTCTGGGGGAGGGTGGTGCATACCAGGCAATGCTTGCATGACTCCGTGGTGCCAGGATCAGACCCAGGCCTCTGGCATGCAAAATCTGTGCACTCTGTCTTACCTCTGGAACTCCTGCTCTTTAAAACCACTTCCAGCTCCAGTATTTATCCAAACAGACTTCACTTTAAAATATACAATCGCTAGGTCTGGGGAGACACTCAAAGGGCTGGCGTGTGTGGTCTGCATGCTGGAGGCTGGGCTTCTCTCCCCTGCACTGCATGGAACCCTGCGCATTGCCTAGTGAGACTCCCAAAACCAGATGAAACCAGAAGAAAACAAAAATTAATTTTTAAAAATTCAAATGAAAAGTATAATTTGGACCTGGCGAGAAAGGTGTTTGTCTATACCATTGTTGTGGCTAGTAGTTGCCTTATATGATGCCCTTTTAGAAAGCAGATTCCAAATTCTGGGTGGATCCATCCATGCTTTGCTTCTTCAACCCACCCAAATAATCAGGAGGTTTACTAAGCATGGGTTTAGTTCATGTAGTAGTTGACCAGGGGGAAAAAAGAAGGAAATAAAAAGAACACACAAAATAATTACAGATTGTGCTAGGTAGTGTAAGGGAAGAAGGAGAGGGCTGTGGAAAAAGATGAAGAATGAATGCAAGTGCCATTGGTGGCCAGGAAAGACACATGTGGTAATGAAGAATAAGAGGAGGTGTAGCATGAAGAAGAATATTAATGTAGAAAAGAGAAGTTGGTGGAACGCTATGGAATAGACCTCATAAGGGTATTCTGGGCAGCAAACCAGAAGCAGAAGCCCATAGAAGGGAATAATCTCTTAGACACTAAAGAGTTTGCTCAAAAGTCAGTTACTATGACTGGATCACACTTTTGTTATTCTTAAAAATAAAATAAAAATATGTGAATCAAAAACAGTCAATGAAAAGTGTGTGTCCACCAAATTAATCCATTTGAGAATTAACTCTGTAAACTTTTGAATTTGGTTAATATGGATAAAGCACATGAACAAAGGGATGACGCCCCCATCAACCAAAACCAAAACGCCCCATCAACCAAAATTCATAAGTGATGAGCTCACTTATGAATGCCAAGGGGAGGTCTTAGGTCAAACTTAGGAGAACCTGGGCCACTCCCATGTCAGTCACCCCATTCCCGTCTCCCTGCTCACTCCCCATCCCTAGGGGCCTTGGCACCACAACCCCAGGGGCCTTTAAGCCACCCACCGGTCTGGCCTGACGCTTCCCTCCCATAAGGGGCATCTGTCATCCGCACCCCTACATCCTAATTTGCCTCCAGTTCGCAAGCCCCCCACCCCCACCTCCCTCCCACACACACTAGTTCCTTGCGCCATCCCAGATTCCTCTCCACCAGCCACTCTGACATCGCCCCTTCCATTAGGGTTACCCCACTCCCTGCCATCCTGTACTCACCCCACCCCCACCCCAGCCCAGTTCCCGCAGTCCCCTCTGCGGCCCCGCCCCACCTGCCAGGCAGGCGGTGGTATCGATCCACTTGAGCAGCTGGCCGGCGTTCAGCTCGCCGCGCGCGTTGGCGTGTGCCGGCTGGATGGCCTGACTCTGGTGCACCTCGCCGGGGGTTGCCATGCGCCGGCTGCAAAGTCTGGCTCGCGTGCACCCAGCCGGGGTTGCCGTCTGCACGGTCTGGCTGCTTGGTCTGGCTCAGGTGCCCCCGCCGGGGTTGCGGTGCGAAGGCTGCATGGTCTGGCTCAGGTGCACCTCGCCGGGGCTGCCCGGCGCAGACCGGATGGTCTGGCTTAGGTGCACCCCGCCAGGTGGCTCCGTGGCTCAGCCGGAACTGCGGAGCCCGCGGACGCCGGTGCCCGGCTCTTCGGCCAGACCGCGGGGTCCGCCCCTACTCCAAAGGGCACCGCAGCCACCGCCCGTCCTGCCCGCGAATCCCCTGTCCGCTAGTCCTCCCCGTGCCTTGCAGGGGTAAGATCGAAGGTGCCCGGTACATGCCCCAGAAATAGAGCCAAGAGGGGCGAAATGTGGCCCTAGGAATCGGGCCAGGAGGGTGAATTCTAAGAAGGCGCTTCTGTGTTGGGGAAGCCAAAGCCCTGGCACCCGAGGCCGGCAGGAGCCCTGGGGACAGCCTGCCTTGGCCAGCTGTGAAGGAGGATGGAGCTGCCTCTCTCCTTGAACGGTGCCCAGAATCCAGTGAGGCAGCACACGGCAATGCAGGTGCTCCACGACAGCTAAGTAGTGTTCAGTCACTTACTGCAGGGGTGGATTCCTGCCACCTGCAGAGCTGGACAGGCGATGGGGACTTAGAGCTAATCATCCCGGGTTGGACTGATAGGACAGCGGGCAGGGCACTAGCCTTGCCTGCGGTCGACCTGGGTTCAATCTTTGGCGCCCCATATAGTTCTCTGGTCCCCCAGGAGTGATCTATGAGGGTAGAGCCTGGAGTAGTTCCTGAGCCCCGTGGTGTGCCCCCCAAACGACCGATTTAGTTAGAATATAGGCATTTTCTTCCATAACTTGAGTATTTCACTTCCCATTATGGCTTTTGACTTAACAAGTTTGGGGCACTCCTTCCTCAAAACCTCCTTGGGTCCACTTGCTGACTCACGTATTCTGTGGTTAGATTATGGGTCCATCTACTGACTCATGGTGTTCTGTGGTTAGATTATCTGCTCCACAGAACTCTTTGTCTTTGCTAATAAAAAGACACCCCCCTCACCACCACCAAATACGCCAAATGTGCTTTGTGGATACATTGACGTCTCCCTGCAAAGGAAGGTGGACACGTATGGAACTTGAACTCAGAGAATTTGTCATTAATTTTTTTTAATTTTACCACCATGAGAGATACAAATACAAAGATGTTCATGTTTAGGTTTCAGTCATACAGTGTGCCAGTACCCATCCCTCCTCCAGTACCCATTTCCCACCACCAGTGTCCCCTGATTCCCTCTCCCCCCCAGCCTGCCTCTATGGCAGACACTTTGTCTCTCTCTCTCTCTCCCTCCCTCTCTCTCTCCCCCCCCTTCTCTTACACATTGTGTCTTAAAATACATACTTTTAGATGTTATCATGTATATCCCTTTGCCTACATTCAATGCTTAGTTCTAGGCTGGTATTATAATTTCCAACAATTACTAGCACATTGTTCCCTTCTTTGTCTTACCTAACCTCTGACTCCCACACACTTGCAGTAGATTCCACCCACTGACAAGACCTCCTGATCCATGTTTTGCCTGGCCTTGGATATTGGTATCATGCTATTTTTTATATTCTGCAAATAAATGCAGTTGTTCTATATCTGCCCTTTTCCCTCTGGCTAATTTCACTCAGCATGATCCTCTCCATGTCCATCCATTCTTAGGCAAATTTCATAACTCATTTTTCCTAACAGCTACATTGTATTCCATTGTGTAGATGTTCCAAAGTTTCTTTTTCCAGTCATCTATTCTTGGGCACTCTGGTTTTCCAGATTCTGGCTATTATGAATAGTGCTGCTATGAACATAGAAGTGTAGATGATGTTTCTGCTGTGTGTTTTTGGCTTCCCAGGGTATATTCCCAGGAGTGGTATGGCTGGGTCAAATGGAAGCTCAATTTCTAGTCTTTGGAGGAATGTCCATATTGTTTTCCAAAAAGGCTGTACCAGTCGATATTCCCACCAACAATGGATGAGAGTCCCTTTCTCCCCGCATTCACACCAGCACTTTTTCTTGCTCTTTTGGACATATGCCAGTCTCTGTGGTGTGAGATGATATCTCATTGTTGTTTTGATTTAAATCTCTCTAATGATTAGTAATGAGGTGCCCAGGAGGGATGGCAGGTTCAAGCCCTGGCCCGCCACCCCAGAAGAGCCTCACAACAAGCCAGACGACCCCCCCACTCCATGAGGACCTCCATTTTCCACATCTGGACATCCTCCTCATCAGAACTCCACCCAGCAGACCAGCCTATCACAGCCCGGCTCATCGAGATCCACCCTGCTGCAGTCCTTTTTAATCCGGCCCAGGTATGCTGATCCAGAGACAGACATGGGGCAGAGCTGCTACTGGCTCTCACTGTGCCCAGCTGCTCATGAGGTGCCCGGGAAGGATGGCAGGTTCTAGCCCTGGCCTGCCACCCCAGAAGAGCCTCACAACAAGCCAGACGACCCCCACACTCCATGAGGACCTCCATTTTCCACATCCAGACTTCCTTCTCGTCAGAACTCCACCCAGCAGACCAGCCTATCACAGCCCAGCTCGGTTCATCAATAAATGCTGGATTTTGAGATGACTACAAAAGTATGCTACCCACATGGCAGAGCCTGGCAAGCTACCCGTGTCGTATTTGATATGCCAGATACCAGTAACAATTATAGACCTCATTCCCATGACCTGATGGAATGATTTGAGGCTCTTTATGTTCCTGGAGCAAGCAGGTGCCCTTGGGCTCTACTTGCATGAGACAGGTCATATGGAGATGTTACTGGTGCCCGCTCGAGCAAATCGAAGATGAATGGGAAGACAGTGATACAGTGAATGATTAGTAATGATGAGCATTTTTATATGCTTTTTGGCCATTCAAATTTCTTCCTTGTCGAAGTTTCTTCTCATTTCTTCTTCCCATTTTTAATTAATATTTTATTATACCTTCTCCCCATTTTTTGATGGGGTTGACTGTTTTCTTCTTGTAGAGTTCTACCAGTGCTTGATCTATCCTGGATATTAACCGCTTATCAGATGGGTATTGGGTGAATATTATTTCTCATTCTGTGGACTGTCTTTGTATCTTGGGCACCATTTCTTTTGAGGTGAAGAAGCTTTTTAGTTTTATGTAGTCCCATATGTTTATTTTTGCTTCCAATTGCTTTGTTAGTGGTGTTTCATCTTTGAAGATGCCTTTAGCTTCTATGTCATGGAGGGTCTTTCATATATTTTCTTTTGACATACTTTATGGATTCAGGTCTGATATTGTGAACTCAGAGAATTTAGGTTTAGAAAACCCTTTATTCTTCATAATCTCTGCACATCGCTGGGATTGGGGGGCAGGGGCAAGAGGAGGGAGGGAGGAGGAAAAAGGTAGAGGGGAGGAGGGAATTTATCTGAGACAATTCATGGAACATTAAATGAAACTTTTTTCATTTTAGCCTTTAGCACATAAAAGTTGTTACATGCTCTAGAGCTGAAACCGGTGACTTTATAAAGTACTTTTCATTAAGGAGTATGGGACCCAGAAAACCCCAGCACGTGCAGATCCCTGAATACTATTATTAGGATGTGGGTGGCAGCATATGTGGTGAAGAAACTGAAGCCAATGGTGAAGAAGTAGAGTACCAAGTGCGCAGTGATGTAGTGGGAGGAATTCAGGCAGGAAGACAGCTGGCTTGAATTCAAGGTCTCTGACCGTGACCTCATGAACTCCAGTATCTGGAGGGATTTGTCATCCCTAAGCAGATGACCTGGACCCCAAGTTGGAGACATTAGAATAGAAGAATGGAGAATTTTGGTAATTTTGCTTTCAAACATATATTTGAAAATATACACACATGCATATATGTATATGCACATATACATATATACATATACATACATAAATGCATACCCACATACATATACACATATCATATATCATTTATCATGTATCATGTATCATATATCATATATCATATACCTGTGTCTATGGTACATCCAGCAGAGCAGAAACCAGCTTTCCCCGGAGGTAATTTACCTCCAAATTACGGTAAATATTCTACCCACAAAGTAATGAGAATATAGCGCCCGCATGGCAAAGCCTGGCAAGCTGTCTGATGCGTGTTTGATATGCCAAATCCAGTAACAGAAATGTTTATGGAAATGTTACTGACGCCTGCTCGAAAGCAAATCGATGAATAACGGGATTCAAGTGATCAAGTGATCAAGTGATATCATATACCATATAC
>JAJIBD010037468.1:0-10409 GCA_021461705.1 Cryptotis parvus
AGCACCGCCAGGAGTAATTCCTGAGTGCAGAGCCAGGAGTAAGCCCTGAGCATTGTCGGGTGTGACCCCAAAAAGGAAAAAAAAAAAAGAATTCTTGGTAAGGCATTGAGTTTTTTCACTATATCCCACCATTGTCTTTGGGCTTGAGGGTCTCTTCTGATAGGTCTGCTGAAAGTCGAATGGATGCTCCTTTGTATACATTTTCCTTCTTTGATCTTGCCGCTTGAAGAATTGTGTCTCTATCTATGGCATCCATTATTTTGACAAGGATATATCTTGGAGTCTTTCTATTGGGGTCTCTTCTTGCTGGTACCCTTCGGGTTTCTTGGATCTGGATGCCTTCATTCTTTAACTCTGGGAACTTTTCTGCAAGGATATCTCTAACTGTTCTTATTTCCTTGGGGTTGCTTTCCCTGTCCCTGTAGGACTCTGATGATTCTTATTTGTTCCTCCTGATTCATCCCCAGTGCTCTTTGTTCCGCTGCTGATCCGCTTTTTTTGGTCTTTTTCCTCTTCTTACTTACCTGAGTGCTTTCTGCAGTTCATCCTCAGTCTCACTGACTCTGTCTTCTGCTGCTGTCATCCTGCTGTAGAGAGCCCCCATATTGCATTTTTTTTAAAAATATTTTATTACACCACCTTTAGGTATACAATTACAAGATGCTCATGTTTGAGTTTTGGTTCTACAGTGTTCCATCATCCATCCCTCCACCCGTGCTCCATCTCCCATCAACAATGTCCCCACCTCCCCACCCCTCCCCCAGCCCACCTCCATGGCGGGTTCTAAATCTCCTTTCTCTCTTTCTCTCTAACTCTCCCTCCCACTTCCCTTTCCCTACATCGTGGAATGTAGTATATTCTAGAACATAATTGGTTCCACTAGTTTGATGGACTGTGCGGCCACAAGCAGCCACGCAACCTGGGGAGCCTCATGGTCAGCTGAGCTAGGGAGAGCTGGGTTGTGATTGAGTCTCTGCCTGCTATGCCGGTCGCCCTGGGGCAGTTCTCTTGCGGGGCCACCAGGCCTCCGGGACAAGATGGAGAGGGGAAGGGGTGGCTCCAGCTCCATCTGAGGAATGCCTGGTGACTTCCGCTTCTGGGAGCCGCCTACCTGGGCTTGAACTCACTCTGTTAATCTGGTCTCGAGATCAGCGTCTCTTCTGGACGGGTTCTGATGTGCTGGGCATC
This sequence comes from Cryptotis parvus, assembly GCA_021461705.1. Taxonomy (NCBI): domain Eukaryota; kingdom Metazoa; phylum Chordata; class Mammalia; order Eulipotyphla; family Soricidae; genus Cryptotis; species Cryptotis parvus. The sequence continues at coordinate 1,189 of JAJIBD010037468.1, forward strand.
TAGACAGCGAAAATGGCTGCTAATATGGTGGGCGAATCTGGTACGGCTGCTCCAAAGCCCCCCAGAGGTGATGGGCCCACTCCCAAAACCCATCTTTCATCCTGGGAGCCTCATGGTCAGCTGAGCTATGGGAGAGCTGGGTGCCAGCTCTTCCCATTGTGATTGAGTCTCTGCCTGTTCACATTTTTTTTTTTTTTTTCTTTTTGGGTCACACCCGGCGATGCTCAGGGGTTACCCTGGCTCTGCACTCAGGAATTACTCCTGGCAGTGCTTGGGAGACCATATGGGATGCTGGGGATCGAACCCGGGCCAGCACAGGTCGGCCGCATGAAAGGCAAACGCCCTTCCCTCTGGGCTATCACCCGGCCCCTGTTCACGTTTTTTATTTCATCTCCTGAGTTTTTTTAGTAATGATATTTGTTTGCATTGTTCTCATTTCTGCTCTCATTTCCTCCCCGAACTTGTTGACTGCCCTTTCTACTGCTTCATTAATGTTCTCCTGTATTTTATTGGACTTCTGTTGCATTTTGTCATTGAGCTCATTAAACATCACCATTTCTTCTCTGAATTCCTTGTCAGAGAGATTATGTACGCCTGTATTCTTTTTTCAAGTCTTCAGGGTTGGTTTCCGCCATCTGCTCTTCGAGCTGGGGATCTGTGTTGTTTTCCCCATAAGTGCTGTGGTGTTTTTGGGGGTGGATTCTTCTGTGGTACTGTTTCTTCCTCACTATCAGGTAGAACTCCAGAGATGCTCCCAGAAGGTGTTCTCTTCCCTTTTCAAGGATATTACCTTCCTCTTGGTATTGATTTTCCTGCTTTTTTGTATTAATATTTGGCCACATGAGCCACACACCCCACCCTAACCAGCCACGCCCCCAGGGAGGTACCTGAGGAGGAGGTGACCCCCGCGTGAGGGTTGGAAGTGTCCTATTTACTTCCTCTTCCGCTCTGACTTCTGGGGCCTGCAGTTTCTCTTTCTACCTGAGGCCCTGGGCGCTATCACTCTTATGTTTGTTTTTTGGCCGCACCTGGCAATGCTTAGGGCTTTCTCCTGGCGGGGTTGGAGGGCCATATGGGCCATCAGGGATCAAATCCAGGTCTAACACATATGTGCAAGGCAAATGTCTACTTGTAGTAGGATGTGGGGGATTAGGCCACACTTGGCAATGGTCATGAGTAAACCATAGCAATGCACAGGGCCATGCAATGCCCCAGACTGAACTGGGGTTGGCCTTAATCTGCTGTACTGCCAGCCATCGCTTTCTAAATTAAGTACCATTTTCTCTTCTTTATATTGAAATGTAAAATTATTGACTAGAAAGGAAGTTCTGGAGTCATCTGAGAGATTTCCCTTGAGGTGTTGGATTGTGTAGTTCTTAGTACAAAGGTGAGACACCTTGTTCTGGTGTCTCACCAATTTTCTCCCTAACCATTCCTTTCTCCCTACGCCTCAGGACGACAAAAGGTGCGAATGGATCTACCGAGGCTCCACGCGACTGGAACCCATGTTCAGCATGAAGACATCTTCAGCCTCTGCACTGGAGAAAAACAAGGGGGACAGCTGAGGACACGCTCCAAATATGGGTATGTCCTGGAAACAAAGGTGGTGAGCAGTCTAGGTGGTATATGGACAGTGGTGACCTTTGTTTGTTTAGTGACAGTGTTGGCTTTTTGGCAGTAGCTCCATGTGCCCTGGGTTATTGCTGGTGGTGTTGATAGTTTTGTGGTGCCGCCTCCCATGCTGTGGCTCTGATTGGTTTTAAACCGCCGATAAAAATCTGGAACTAGGGGCCCGGGTGATAGTCCAGCGGTAGGGTTGTTGCCTTGCATGTGGCCGACCCAGGTTCGATCCCCAGCATGGTCCTCCAGGCACCACCAGGAGTAATCCCTGAGTTCCTGAGCCAGGAGCAACCCCTGAGCATTCCTGGGTGACAGACAGACAGACAGAGACAGATAGAGCGATCAATCGATCTGAAACTGTGGTCTGGAGATGACGCAAAGGACTGCAGCTGCCAGGAGCCTCAAGTTCCCAGGTGCTATATGGTCTCCTCAGCACCATACCACTGAATCAACTGAGTATTGACATAAAAACAATGAAATCTGAAACTCCTGCATGGGGTGTGTTGTTCATAAGCCTTATCTCTTATCTAAATGAAGACTGTAAACTTTCTGTGGGTTTTTTGGTTTTTGGCTTTATTTTTTTGCTTTTGGAGTCACAGGCAGCAATGTTCAGGGAATTAATCCTGGCGGTGCTTTGGGGACCATATGAAATGCTGGGGAGCAAAACCTGGGTCGGCCACATGCAAGGCAAACGCCCTACCCGCTGTGCTATTGCTCCAGCCCCTGGGTTTTTTTTTTTTTAATGTAAACCTTTTTTTTCTTTTTGGGTCACACCCGGCAATGCTCAGGGGTTTCTCCTGGCTCTGCACTCAGGAATTACTCCTGGTGGTGCTCGGGGGACCATATGGGATGTCGGAGATCGAACCTGGGCGGCATGGGCCTGCCCAGTGCAAGGCAAACGCCCTACCTGCTGGGCTATCACCCGGCCCCATAATGTAAACCATTTTTGCTGTTGACGGTTTTTTTTTTAGTGCCTAAAACTAAGGGCTGGAGCGCTAGCACAGAAGGAGGGCGTTTGCCTTTGCATGCAGCCAACTTGGGTTCGATCCCTGGTATCCCATATGGTCCCCAAAACACTGCCAGGAGTAATTCCTGAGTGCAGAGAAAGGAGTAACTTCCGAGCATTGCCGAGTATGACCCAATGAGAAAAAAATTAAACTAAAAGAAAAATATTTTCTGAATCGGGAGGTCACTGAATGGGCCCTGGAGGTTTGTGGGAGATCTAGGTATGACACCAGCACTTCATGGTCCACCAGAAGATATCCCTGAGCACTGCTAAGTATTATCCCTCCCCATCCCCCATTGAGAGAAAAACTAAAGCCGGAGGTTGGGGGCAGCCCAGCCCCAAGAATACCCCACACCTGGTGGCGCTCAGGGAGCCATCTGCAGCACTGGGATTGAACTGTCGTCGCAGCCTCGATGTCAGATGAGGCAAATGCTGTGACCACTATTTTCCCAGTTCACCCTCTCCTGTTTCTACATGTTCCTGATGTGCTTTCACATGATAATGGGTGATCAAAGCATGCATTTTTTGAAAATTCTCAACAAAATGGAACAATTACTAAGAAACATTTTATGAGGCAAGAAGGTAGCTTCAGTGTTGAAGTCAGGATATGTCCGCATATGTCAGGATTCCCACCAGTGGTGTAAGTAATGGAACTGGTATATTGGCATTTAGTGTTTCCATTGCAGCTTTCATGTTAGTCTAAGTGGCAGATGAGGCATGTGTATAAAGACCAGCTGTCATCTCAGTGGTGAATTTCCTTTTTCTTCTAGGTGCTGTGAGGAGCAAAGGCCCTGTAGTGCAGTATACCCAGGATCTGACCAGTATTGGAGCTCAGTTCAAGCCAGTGGAGCCCCCACAGCCTCCAGCACCACCTGCCCCAACAACCCCCCCAGCCCTCCCCATGCCACCTGCCCCACCTCCTCTACCTCCAGTCACCCCAGGCAGGAGAAAATGAGTGAGTGCTAGTCCTTCTTACCATTTTCTTTATATCTATCTTTTTTTTTCTTCCAATCCCTCACTTTTGTTTCTAATCTAGAAGCTTGGAAAACCAACTTGCCCAATCACGGAAGCAGGTAGCTAAAAAGAGCACGTCATTCCGTCCAGGATCTGTGGGCTCCAGTCACTCCTCCCCTCCCGTCCCCTGCACTCAGTGAAAATGTCTCTGGTGGAAAGCCTGGGATCAGTCAGACTTACAGGTGAGAAAATGCTAGCTCGCTGGGGAGGGCTCGGTGCTGTGGATCTAGTGGTCATTGCATTAAGGGAGGTTCGCAGGCTCAAGAGAACTTAAGGTTATGATAGTTGAGGCAATTAGACTGAGAAAGAAAGCTCTAAAGGCCAGAGTGATAGAACAGAGGGTAAGGTACTTGCCTTGTACATAGCTGATCCATTCGATCCCCAACATCCCATACAGTCCCTAGGCATTCCCAGGAGTGACCCCTGAGCATCATTGGTACATTAGAAAGGAATCACTAGCTTTTAAAGCCAGAATTTAGTAAATATTGGGGCTGGAGAGATAGCCAGGCGGTAGGGCGTTGCCTTGCACTCGGCCGGCCCATGCTGGCCCAGGTTCAATCCCGGCATCCCATGTGGTCCCCGAGCACCGCCAGGAGTAATTCCTGAGTGCAGAGCCAGGAGAAACCCCTGAGCATTGCGGGTGTGACCCAAAAAGCAAAAAATAAATAAATAAATAAAATAAAAGAATTTAGTAAATATTTATAAGACATATCAAAGAACAAAAAAGTATTGAGAAGAATAGACTCCTTTAATTCACAGGCAAAAACTTCTTTGGTTTGGGCCGGAATGATGGTCCAGCAGGTAAAGTGTTTGCCTTGCACACAGCCGACCTGGTTCGTTCCCTGTCGCATCCCAAATGGTCCCCGAGCACCGCCAGGAGGAATTCCTGAATGCAGAGCCAGGAGAAGTAACTCCTGAGCAATGCCGGGTGTAACCAAAAAAGAAAAAAAAGAATTTGGGGGGCCACACCTAGCGATGATCAGGGGTTACTCCTGGCTCTGTGCTCAAGAATCACTCCCTGGTAGTACTCAGGGGACTATACAGGATGCTGGGGGATTAAACCCAGAGTGGCTGCATGCAATGTAAACAACCTATCCACTGTACTATCACTCCAGCCCCTAACAAAAATATTAAATTAAGGAGTGTTACCTGTTGGTAATAATAATCAGCATTTTAGCCAAGATCTAGTAAGGCAAGGGAAGATGTGACTTTCTTGTTAGCTTCAAGAACAGCTACTTGAACGATCAGAGAGTCACTTCACAGTTGCCTGTTGCTTTCATGTCTGAACTCTTGCCCTTATTGTCCAGGTCACCTGTAGGCACAACTGCTGCCCCAGTACCCCCCAGTGCCTCTAGCACCTACCGCACCTCCAGCACCTACCGCATCTCCAGCACCTCCGGCACCTGGAGGCCCCCAGGGCTCCCTGCACCTGCAGCCTTCCATGGTATGCTGGACGGCGCCGCCAGAACCCTTCCTACGTGCCCCATGGGAGAAGCTCTTCTATTTACCTCATGTTTGCAGTTACACTTGCCTGTCTCGAAGTCAGACCTATGAGAAGTGAGCAGTACCGAGGGAAAAAACCCTCTGCTGGTCCCGCTCTTGTATGACTTCGGCGAATGACAGCCCGCCGCCGAGTGAACCGCAAGATGGGCTTTTCATGTCATCTATAAGACTCCTGTGGCCTCTGCCTCCGAACAATGCAGGAGATTCGGCGCTACCTATTTGAGACAGGCTGTGACTTTCTCTTCCTGGAGATGTTTTGTTTGGATCCCTATGTTCTTGTGGACCGGGAAGTTTCAGCCCTATAAACCTTTTACTATATTCTGGACATTACTTATGGGAAAGAAGATGTTCCCCCTATCTTGTGTCAATGAGATTGACACAACCCCCCACCCAAGTGGCTTACAGCAAGGAGCTAATTCCTGGCAAGGGTGTTTTCATTAATACGGGCCCGAGTTTCTGGTTGGTTGTGACTGCAAAGATGGATGCCGGGACAAGTGAGTTGGGGAATTGCTTCCTGCCTCCTCTTACTAGGGTTTGCCTGCCCTGTTGTTCACCCCTTAAGGCTGTATCCTTTCCCCATGTCCCTTCTGTCTCCTTCCCTCAGCTGCACCTCCTCTCAAGCTCTGAGGTGGAGACACTCGGACTCGGGTTCAACCCTCTCTCCTTTCCTCATTCTCATTTCCCTCGGCTTCCCTCTAGCATGCTCCCCATTTCGGTTGGTTTCATTTTGTCTCCTCTCTTTCTCACTTTTTCTTACTTTGTCTCTTTACCTTTTCTATTGAGTATATGACAAAAAAATTTACTTTCATGATGGAAGACAGTCTCGAGCTTTAACTCATCCCTACCTCTCACAGGTCCAAATGTGCCTGCCACCAGTTAACTATTCAGGCTACAAGCGTGTACCCCAGGGGCCAAGTCAACCCCAATTCTGGTTACCAGTACAAAAGACTGGAAGAGTGTCTGCCTACAGGGTAAGTCATGAGGAGAGTTGAGCATCTCAGACTAGGACTTCTCTCGTGTTCCTTGACTTATGGGAGAATTCTAAAACTGATGCAAAAATAGAGTAAATGGAGAAAATCACAGAAGCAGTTAAATCCTGTTTACTGAATTTTCAGCACAGTATTTCTTGTCAACTTTCCTGAAATGAAAACAGAGAATGATAGATGTAGGGCCAGGCGATAGCCCAGTGGGTAGGGCATTTGCCTTGCACATGGCCGGCCTGTGACGGCCTGTGTTCAATCCCCCGGCATCCCATATGGTCCCAAGCACCGCCAGGAGTAATTCCTGAGTGCAGAGCCAGGAGAAACCCCTGAGCATTGCCGGGGTGTGACCCAAAAAGCAAAAAATAAATAAATAGATAAATAAATAAATAAAAAAGAATGGTAGATGTAGCAGATTTCATTATAGAATACATGTGAGCCAGAGATGGGTCAAGGAATTGGGCCTTACCTGGCAAGTGACTAAACCACAAACCTGGTTGGAGTCCTGGCACCACATACAGTTCTCCAGACACTGCTGTGGGTGACCCTGAGCACAGAACCAGGAGTGGCCCTCAAACCAGAGTGACTTGTACATTCATATCTCTATGGATATCTATCCTAACACATCAGTGGTTTATTCTGGCAAATGAAAACTGTACAGAGCAGAAGACAGGATCTAATGATACAGAATTTTGTAGCAAAAATAGAAACTGGAATCAAGTTCACGGTGTGTTGAGAGCGCAGTTAGAGAATTTTTAAGTAAATGATAGGGTCTAGCTTTTGAAGGTTGACTTCTATATGTCATCTCCTAAGGCAGCAAAAGTAGAATTTGGAAGACTAAAAAGTACTGAAATACAGGTGAGAATTGGCGGTTCTTGGGGTTTGTATTAGAATGGAGTAGGCATCAGACGGGAAGATAGATTTCGGCTATAGTTGGAGGGGACAGCTACACACTGAATAGATCTGTGGGATCGGAGAAGAGTTCATTACACTTGTTGAATGCCCCGTTTTTGACTTAAGTAAATACTGGTTTTTACTTGAGTGGGAGCATTTCCAATATGAGGAAAGTGCAGCTTCTGTTGGGCGTGTTAGGTTCCAGATTCCTGTTAGACAGCCTGAGGAAGGTTAGGAGGACAATAACACTTCTGGAGAACATGGAGCACCAGGAGCCCAGCAGTCTTGAGTCAAAGCCTGAAGGGTTCACCTAGAGGTAGAGAAGGGGACCCTGAAAACTCGGGGCCCCAGCAGTTAGAGATGGCAGTGGGGCCAGTACGGAAACCTGAGGACTTGTCAGGAGAAAAGCCAGCCAAGTGACAGGGACAAAGAGAACAGTAAAGAGACATAGAGCATAGCATGTCATTGTTAGATGTGAACTCTTGGACTAACAGCACAGTGCTTAGGATAACACAGTTGAGGGCCTGAGAGATAGGACGGGGAGAGGACACTGGCTTTGCACACAGCCAACCAGGTTGATTTCTGGCACCATGTCTGGCCCGAAGTACTTTCAGGAGTAGGTCCTGGCTGTCAGGTGTGAGCCTACACACTGTTGGTTCTGACCCCAAACCCAAAGTATAAGGTGGGCCGGAGCAATTGTCCAGTGGGTAGGCGTTGCCTTGCGTGTAGCCGACCCGGTTCGATCCCGGCATCCCATATCATCCCCAAGCACCGCCAGGAGTAGTTCCTGAGTGCAGAACCAGGAGTAATGAGCATCACCGGTGTGACCCAAAGAACCAAAAAAAATGTATGAGGTACATGATTAACAGTGACTGGAGGAAGAGAAGAACAAGGCACCAATGAGACAGTCAGAAACCCTATCACCAAAGTGGCTGAGGTGGAGCGGAGCGATAGCCCAGCGGTAGGGTGTTTGCCTTGCATCGCTGGCACGGCCTATGCCGCCCGGGTTTAATCCTCGGCATCCCATATGGTCCCCCCTGAGCACTGCCAGGAGTAATTCCTGAGTGCAGAGCCAGGAGAAACCCCTGAGCATCACCGGGTGTGATCCAAAAAAAGCAAAAAAAAAAAAGTGGCTGAGTTTCCACATTGAAGAACTACTCAGGTCACAGTTCCTTGGTGAAAACAGGCCTCTCCCGGGCCATAGCGATAAAAAAGCAAGTAGGGTGAGTGCCTTGCATGTGACTGACTAGGTTCAATTCCGTATCCCATATGGTTCTCCAAGCACTGCCAGGAATAACCCCTGAGCTTTTGCTGGGTGTAACCAAAACAGGCCCCTGCTAAGATACATGAAAAGTGATCGTGTGTCTATGCAAAAGGAGACACCTCAAAGCTGCTTTGTTTATATTTTGGTCCACACCCAGTGGTACAGAGCTTATTCCTGTCTTTGCTCAGGGTCCAATAGATGGTCCTGGCAGAGCACTCAGGACCATATATTGCTTCAGATGGAACCCAGGTCACTTTCATGGAAAGCAGAGATTTTATTTTTATTTTTAATATTTTTGCTTTATGGGTCACACCTGGCAAATGCTCAGAGGTTATTTCTGGCTCTTTTCTCAAGAATTACTCCTGGTTGGGCCGGGCCATAGTCCATCGGGTAGAGGCGTTTGCCCTTGCACATAGCCAGCCCGGGTTCGATCCCCGGCATTCCATATGGTCCCCGAGCACCGCCAGGAGTAATTCCTGAGTGCAGAGCCAGGAGGAACCCTGAGCATTGCTGAGTATGGCCCCCAAAAATAAAAGAATTACCTCTGGCAGTGCTCAGGGACCATATGGGGATGCCAGAATTGAACCCAGGTCGGCAGTGCAAGGCAAATGCCCTACCCGCTGTTCCTATCGCTCCTGCCCCTGGAAAGCAGAGATTTTAGCCCCGTCTTCTCTCTCCATCCCTCGCCCCCTAAGAGAACAGAAGAATGCGACTTGAGGTGCTGGAGAGAGCACAGTGGGGAGACGTGGCCTTACACCAGCATACCTTCATTTCCCAGAGCTCTCCAGCAGCATGAGCACCACCAAAAACCAACCAAATTACTTCAGCCTCCTGAAAATAATGTTAGATGGCAATTGAGGGGTCTGTTCAGAACTCCAGGGAAGATTTTTTGTTTGTTTGTTTGTTTGTTTGTTTTGTTTGTTTGTTTGTTTGTTTGTTT
>JAJIBD010037469.1:0-10362 GCA_021461705.1 Cryptotis parvus
AGCACCGCCAGGAGTAATTCCTGGAGTGCAGAGCCAGGAGTAAGCTCCTGAGCATTGTCGGGTGTGACCCAAAAAGGAAAAAAAAAAAAAAAAAGAATTCTTGGTAAGGCATTGAGTTTTTTTCACTATATCCCACCATTGGCTTTGGGCTTGGAGGGTCTTTCTGATAGGTCTGCTGAAAGTCGAATGGATGCTCCTTTGTATACATTTTCCTTCTTGGATCTTGCCGCTTGAAGAATTGTGTCTCTATATGGCATCCATTATTTTGACAAGGATATATCTTGGAGTCTTTCTATTGGGGTCTCTTCTGCTGGTACCCTCCGGGTTTCGATCTGATGCCTTCATTCTTTAACTCTGGGAATTTTTCTGCAAGGATATCTCTAACAGTTCTTATTTCTTGGGGTTGCTTTCCTGTCCCTGTAACACTCTGATGATTCTTATTTGTTCCCTCCTGATTCATCCCCAGTGCTCTTTTGTTCCGCTGTTGATCCGCTTTTTTTTGGTCTTTTTTCCGTCTTCTTACTTACCTGAGTGCTTTCTGCAGCTCATCCTCAGTCTCACTGACTCTGTCTTCTGCTGCCGTCATCCTGCTGTAGAGAGCCCTCATTGCATTTTTTTTTAAAAAATATTTTATTACACCACCTTTAGGTATACAATTACAAGATGCCTATGTTTGAGCTTTGGTTCTACAGTGTTCCATCATCCATCCCCTCCACCCGTGCCCATCTCCCATCAACAATGCCCCACCTCCCACCCCTCCCCAGCCCACCTCCATGGCGCGGTTCTAAATCTCCTTTCTCTCTTTCTCTCTAACTCTCCCTCCCACTTCCCTTTCCTATACATCATCTGGAATGTAGTATATTCTAGAACATAATTGGTTCCACTAGTTTGATGGATCAGCGCGCCAAGCAGCCACAACTTGGGGAGCCTCATGGTCAGCTGAGCTAGGGAGAGCTGGGCTATTGAGTCCCTGCCTGCTCATGCCGGTCGCCCTGGGGCAGTTCTTGGCGGCCAACAGGACTCCGGACAAGATGGAGAGGGGAAGGGTGGCTCCAGCTCCATCTGAGGAATGCCTGGTGACTTCCGCTTCTGGGAGCCGCCTACCTGGGCTTGAACTCACTCTGTTAATCTGGTCTCGAGATCAGTGCCTCTTCTGGACGGTTCTTGATGTGCTGGGCATCTAGACAGCTTGAAAAATGGCTGCTAATATGGTGGGCGAATCTGGTACGAATGCTTCCAAAGCCTCTCCCCAGAGGTGATGGCCCACTCCCAAAACCCATCTTTCATCCTGGAGAGCCTCAGGGTCAGCTGAGCTATGGGGAGAGCTGGTGCCAGCTCTTCCCATTGTGATTGAGTCTCTGCCTGTTCACATTTTTTTTCTTTTTCTTTTTGGGTCACACCCGCGCGGCTCAGGGGTTACCTCCTGGCTCTGCACTCAGGAATTACTCCTGGCAGAGCTTGGGAGACCATATGGGATGCTGGGATCGAACCTGCCAGCACAGGTCGGCCGTCATGAAAGGCAAAACGCCTTCTCTGGGCTATCACCCGGCCCCTGTCCACGTTATTTCATCTCCTGAGTTTTTAGTAATGATATTTGTTTGCATTGTTCTCATTTCTGCCTCATTTCTCCCCGCAACTTGTTGACTGCCCTTTCTACTGCTTCATTAATGTTCTCCTGTATTTTATTGGACTTCTGTTGCATTTTGTCATTGAGCTCATTAAATATCACCATTTCTTCTCTGAATTCCTTGTCAGAGAGATTATGTACGTCTGTATTCTTTTTCAAGTCTTCAGGGTTAGTTTCCACATCTGCTCTTTCGAGCTGGGATCTGTGTTGTTTTCCCATAGTGCTGTGGTTTGGGGTGGATTCTTCTGTGGTACTGTTTCTTTTCCTCACTATCAGGTAGAACTCCAGAGATGCTCCGCAGAAGTGTGTTCTCTTCCTTTCAAGGATATTACCTTCCTTCTTGTATTGATTTTCCTGTTTTTGTATTAATATTTGGCCACATGAGCCACACAACCCACCCTAACTCAGCCACGCCCCAGGGAGGGTACCTGAGGAGGAGGTGACCCCGCGTGAGGGTTGGAAGTGTCCTATTTACTTCCTCTTCCGCTCTGACTTCTGGGGCCTCAGCAGTTTCTCTTTCTACCTGAGGCCCTAGGCGCTATCACTCTTATGTTTGTTTTTGGCCGCACCTGGCAATGCTTAGGCGGCTTTCTCCTCGGGGTTGAGGGCCATATGGGCCATCAGGGATCAAATCCAGGTCTAACACATATGTGCAAGGCAAATGTCTACTTGTGTAGGATGTGGGGGATTAGCCACACTTGGCAATGGTCATGAGTAAACCATAGCAATGCACAGGGCTATGCAATGCCCCAGACTGAACTGGGTTGGCCTTAATCTGCTGTACTGCCAGCCATCGCTTCTAAATTAAGTACCATTTTCTTCTTTATATTGAAATGTAAAATTATTGACTAGAAAGGAAGTTCTGGAGTCATCTGAGAGATTCCCTTGAGGTGTTGATTGTGTAGTTCTTAAAAAAAGGAGAGACACCTTGTTCTGGTGTCTCACCAATTTTCTCCTAACCATTCCTCTCCCTACTCAGGACGACAAAAAGGTGCGTAATGGATTCACCGAAGGCTCCACGCGACTGGAACCCATGTTCAGCATGAAGACATCTTCAGCCTCTGCACTGGAGAAAAACAAGGGGGACAGCTGAGGACACGTCCAAATATGGGTATGTCCTGGAAACAAAGGTGGTGAGCAGTCTAGGTGGTATATGGACAGTGGTGACCTTTGTTTGTTTAGTGACAGTGTTGGCTTTTGGCAGTAGCTCCATGTGCCCTGGGTTAGCTTGTGGTGCAGATAGTTTTGTGGTGCTCGCTCCCATGCTGTGGCCCTGATTGGTTTTAAACCTGCTAAAAATCTGGAACTAGGGCCCGGTGATAGTCCAGCGGTAGGGTTGTTGCTCTGCATGTGGCCAACCAGGTTCGATCCTCAGCATGGTCCTCCAGGCACCACCAGGAGTAATCCCTGAGTTCCTGGAGCCAGGAGCAACCCCCTGAGCATTCCTGGGTGACAGACAGACAGACAGAGACAGATAGAGCGATCAATCGATCTGAAACTGTGGTCTGAGATGACGCAAAGGATCCGCAGCGCTTGCAGGAGCCTCTGCTCCCAGGGTGCTATATGGTCTCCTCAGCACCATACCACTGAATCAACTGAGTATTGACATAAAAACAATGAAATCTGAAACTCCTGCATGGGGTGTTTGTTCATAAGCCTTATTCTTATCTAAATGAAGACTGTAAACTTTCTGTGGGTTTTTTGGTTTTTGGCTTTATTTTTTGCTTTTGGAGTCACAGGCAGCAATGTTCAGGGAATTAATCTGGCGGTGCTTTGGGGACCATATGAAATGCTGGGGACAAACCTGGGTCGGCCACATGCAAGGCAAACGCCTCACCACGCTGTGCTATTGCTCCAGCCCCTGGTTTTTTTTTTTTTAATGTAAACCTTTTTTTTTTTTTTTTGGTACACACCCGCAATGCTCAAGGTTTCCTTGAGCTACTCAGGAATTACTCCTTGTGCTGGGGACCATATGGGATGTCGGAGATCGAACCTGGGCCGGCATGGGACTGTGCCTGTGTAAGGCAAACGCCCTGTTTCGTTGGGCTATCACCCGCCCCATAATGTAAACCATTTTTTGCTGTTGACGGTTTTGTTTTAGTGCCTAAAACTAAGGGGCTGGAGGCTAGCACAGAAGGAGGCGCTTGCCTTGCATGCAGCCAACTTGTTCGATCCTGGTATCCCATATGGTCCCCAAACACTGCCAGGAGTAATTCCTGAGTGCAGAGAAAGGAGTAACTTCCGAGCATTGCCGAGTATGACCCAATGAGAAAAAAATTAAAAACTAAAAGAAAATATTTTCTGAATCGGGAGGTCACTGAATGGGCCTGGAGGTTTGTGGGAGATCTAGGGTATGACACCAGCAACTTCATGGTCCACCAGAAGATATCCCTGAGCACTGCTAAGTATTATCCCTCCCCATCCCCCATTGAGAGAAAAACTAAAGCCGGAGGTTGGGGGGCAGCCCAGCCCCAAGAATACCTTACACCTGGTGGCGCTCAGGGAGCCATCTGCAGCACTGGGATTGGAACTGTCGCCGCAGCCTCGATGTCAGATGAGGCAAATGCTGTGACCACTATTTTCCCAGTTCACCTCTCTCCTGTTTCTACATGTTCCTGATGTGCTTTCACATGATAATGGGTGATCAAAGCATGCATTTTTGAAAATTCTCAACAAAATGGAACAATTACTAAGAAACATTTTATGAGGCAAGAAGGTAGCTTCAGTGTTGAAGTCAGGATATGTCCGCATATGTCAGGATTCCCACCAGTGGTGTAAGTAATGGAACTGGTATATTGGCATTTAGTGTTTCCATTGCAGCTTCATGTTAGCTCTAGTGGCAGATGAGGCATGTGTATAAAGACCAGCTGTCATCTCAGTGGTGAATTCCTTTTCTTCTAGGTGCTGTGAGGAGCAAAGGCCCTGTAGTGCAGTATACCCAGGATCTGACCAGTATTGGAGCTCAGTTCAAGCCAGTGGAGCCCCCCACAGCCTCCAGCACCACCTGCCCCAACAACAGCCCCAGCCCTCCCCATGCCACCTGCCCCACCTCTCCTACCTCAGTCACCCCAGGCAGGAGAAAATGAGTGAGTGCTAGTCCTTCTTACCATTTTCTTTATATCTACTTTTTTTTTCTTCCAATCCTCACTTTTGTTTCTAATCTAGAAGCTTGGAAACCAACTGCCCAATCACGGAAGCAGGTAGCTAAAAAGAGCACGCCATTCCGTCCAGGATCTGTGGGCTCCAGTCACTCCTCCCTCCGTCCCCTGCACTCAGTGAAAATGTCTCTGGTGGAAAGCCTGGGACCAGTCAGACTTACAGGTGAGAAAAATGCCAGCCCGCTGGGAGGCTCAGTGCTGTGGATCTAGTGGTCATTATTAAGGAGGTTCGCAGGCTCAAGAGAACTTAAGGTTATGATAGTTGAGGCAATTAGACTGAGAAAGAAAGCTCTAAAGGCCAGAGTGATAGAACAGAGGGTAAGGTACTTGCCTTGTACATAGCTGATCCATTCGATCCCCAACATCCCATACAGTCCCCTAGGCATTCCTGGAGTGACCCCTGAGCATCATTGGTACATTAGAAAGGAATCACTAGCTTTTAAAGCCAGAATTTAGTAAATATTGGGGCTGGAGAGATAGCCTAGCGGTAGGGCTTGCCTCTTTGCACTCCGCCGGCCCATGCTGGCCCAGGTTCAATCCCCCCCGTATCCCATGTGGTCCCCTACAACGCCAGGAGTAATTCCTGAGTGCAGAGCCAGGAGAAACCCTGAGCATTGCCGGGTGTGACCCAAAAAGCAAAAAAATAAATAAATAAATAAAATAAAAGAATTTAGTAAATATTTATAAGACATATCAAAGTAACAAAAAAAGTATTGGTAGAAGAATAGACTCCTTTTAATTCATAGGCAAACCTTGGTTTGGGCTGAATGATGGTCCAGCAGGTAGGGTGTTTGCCTTGCACACAGCCGACCTGGCTCGCCCCCTGGCATCCTAAATGGTCCCCCTCGAGCACCGCCAGGAGGAATGCAGAGCCAGGAGAAGTAACTCCTGAGCAATGCCGGGTGTAACCCAAAAAAAAAAGAATTTGGGGGCCACACCTAGCGATGATCAGGGGTTACCCTGGCTCTGTGCTCAAGAATCACTCCTGGTAGTACTCAGGGACTATACAGGATGCTGGGGATTAAACCCAGAGTGGCTGCATGCAATGTAAACAACCTATCCACTGTACTATCACTCCAGCCCCTAACAAAAAATATTAAATTAAGGAGTGTTACCTGTTGGTAATAATAATCAGCATTTTAGCCAAGATCTAGTAAGGCAAGGGAAGATGTGACTTTCTTGTTAGCTTCAAGAACAGCTACTTGAACGATCAGAGAAGTCACTTCACAGTTGCCTGTTGCTTTCATGTCTGAACTCTTGCCCCTATTGTCAGGTCACCTGTAGGCACAACTGCTGCCCCAGTACCCCCAGTGCCTCTTAGCACCTACCGCACCTCCAGCACTCCACCGCATTCCAGCACCTCCGGCACCTGGAGGCCCCCCAGGGCTCCCCTGCACCCACAGCCTTCCATGGTATGCTGAACGGGCGCCGCCAGAACCTTCCTACCGTGCTCCCTATGGAGAAGCTCTTCTATTTACCTCATGTTTGCAGTTACACTTGCCTGTCTCGAGTCAGACCTATGAGAAGTGAGCAGTACCGAGGAAAACCCTCTGCTGGTCCCGCCTTGTATGACTTCCGCGTAATGACAGCCCGCCGAAGTGAACCAAGTAAGATGGGCTTTCATGTCATCTATAAGACTCCCTGTGGCCTCTGCCTCCGAACAATGCAGGAGATTGAGCGATACCTATTTGAGACAGGCTGTGACTTTCTCTTCCTGGAGATGTTTTGTTTGGATCCCTATGTTCTTGTGGACCGGAAGTTTCAGCCCTATAAACCTTTTTTTACTATATTCTGACATTACTTATGGGAAAGAAGATGTTCCTCCTATCTTGTGTCAATGAGATTGACACAACCCCCCACCCCAAGTGGCTTACAGCAAGGAGCCGAATCCCTGGCAAGGGTGTTTTCACTAATACCGGGCCCGAAGTTTCTGGGTTGGTTGTGACTGCAAAAGATGGATGCCGGGACAAGTGAGTTGGGGAATTGCTTCCCTGCCTCCTCTTACTAGGGTTTGCCTGCCCTGTTGTTCACCTTAAGGCTGTATCCTTTCCCCATGTCCTTCTGTCTCCTCTCTCAGCTGCACCTCCTCTCAAGCTCTGAGGTGGAGACACTCGGATCGGGTTCAACCCCTCTCCTTTCCTCATTCTCATTTCCCTCGGCTTCCCTCTAGCATGCTCCCCATTTCCGGTTGGTTTCATTTTGTCTCCTCTCTTCTCACTTTTTCTTTACTTTGTCTTTACCTTTCTATTGAGTATATGACAAAAAAAAATTTACTTTCATGATGGAAGACAGTCTCCGAGCTTTAACTCATCCCTACCTCTCTCACAGGTCCAAATGTGCCTGCCACCAGTTAACTATTCAGGCTACAGCGCGTACCCCAGGGGCCAAGTCAACCCCAATCCTGGTTACCAGTACAAAAGACTGGAAGAGTGTCTGCCTACAGGGTAAGTCATGAGGAGAGTTGAGCATCTCAGACTAGACGTACTTCTCGTGTTCCTTGACTTATGGGAGAATTCCTAAAACTGATGCAAAAATAGAGTAAATGGAGAAAATCACAGAAGCAGTTAAATCCTGTTTACTGAATTTCAGCACAGTATTTCTTGTCAACTTTCCTGAAATGAAAACAGAGAATGATAGATGGCCAGAGCGATAGCCCAGTGGGTAGGGCATTTGCCTTGCACATGGCCGCCTGACGGCCTGTGTTCAATCCCCGGCATCCCATATGGTCCCCCTGGACCGCCAGGAGTAATTCCTGAGTGCAGAGCCAGGAGAAACCCCTGAGCATTGCCGGTGTGACCCAAAAAAGCAAAAAAATAAATAAATAGATAAATAAATAAATAAAAAGAATGGTAGATGTAGCAGATTTCATTATAGAATACATGTGAGCCAGAGATGGGTCAAGGAATTGACGCTTACCTGGCAAGTGACTAAAACCACAAACCTGGTTGGAGTCCTGGCACCACATACAGTTCTCCAGACACTGCTGTGGGTGACCCTGAGCACAGAACCAGGAGTGGCCCTCAAACCAGAGTGACTTGTACATTCATATCTCTATGGATATCTATCCTAACACATCAGTGGTTTATTCTGGCAAATGAAATCTGTACAGAGCAGAAGACAGGATCTAATGATACAGAATTTTGTAGCAAAAATAGAAACTGGAATCAAGTTCACGGTAAGTTGAGACGCAGTTAGAGAATTTTAAGTAAATGATAGGGTCTAGCTTTTGAAGGTTGACTTCTATATGTCATCTCCTAAGGCAGCAAAAGTAGAATTTGGAAGACTAAAAAGTACTGAAATACAGGTGAGAATTGGCGGTTCTTGGGGTTTGTATTAGAAATGGAGTAGGCATCAGACGGGAAGATAGATTTCAGCTATAGTTGAGGGACAGCTACACACTGAATAGATCTGTGGGATCGGAGAAGAGTTCATTACACTTGTTGAATGCCCCGCTTTTGACTTAAGTAAATACTGGTTTTTACTGAGTGGGAGCATTTCCAATATGAGGAAAGTGCAGCTTCTGTTGGGGCGTGTTAGGTTCCAGATTCCTGTTAGACAGCCTGAGGGGAAGGTTAGGGAGGACAATAACACTTCTGGAGAACATGGAGCACCAGGAGCCCAGCAGTCTTGAGTCAAAGCCTGAAGGGTTCACCTTAGAGGTAGAGAAGGGGGACCCTGAAAACCTCGGGCCCCCAGCAGTTAGAGATGGCAGTGGGGCCAGTACGGGAACCTGAGGACTTGTCAGGAGAAAAGCCAGCTAAGTGACAGGGACAAAGAGAACAGTAAAGAGACATATAGCATAGCATGTCATTGTTAGATGTGAACTCTTGACTAACAGCACAGTGCTTAGGATAACACAGTTGAGGGCCTGAGAGATAGGACGGGGAGAGGACACTGGCTTTTGCACACAGCCAACCCAGGTTGATTTCTGGCACCATGTCTGGCCCCGTAAGTACTTTTCAGGAGTAGGTCCTGGCTGTCAGGTGTGAGCCTACACACTGCTGGTTCTGGACCCCAAACCCAAAGTATAAGGTGGGCCGGAGCAATTGTCCAGTGGGTAGGGCGCTTTGCCTTGCGTAGCCAAATCGGGTTCGATCCCCCCGCATCCCATATCATCCCCAAGCACCGCCAGGAGTAGTTCCTGAGTGCAGAACCAGGAGTAATGAGCATCACCGGTGTGACCCAAAAAGAAAAAAAAATGTATGAGGTACATGATTAACAGTGACTGGAGGGAAGAGAAGAACAAGGCACCAATGAGACAGTCAGAAATCCCTATCACCAAAGTGGCTGAGGTGGAGCCGAGCGGATAGCCCAGCGGTAGGGTGTTTGCCTTGCGACGCCGGCCGGCCTATGCCGCCCGGGTTCAATCCTCGGCATCCCATATGGTCCCCCTGAGCACTGCCAGGAGTAACTCCTGAGTGCAGAGCCAGGAGAAACCCCTGAGCATCACCGGGTGGATCCAAAAAGCAAAAAAAAAAAAAAAAGTGGCTGAGTTTCCACATTGAAGAACTACTCAGGTCACAGTTCCTTGGTGAAAAACAGGCCTCTCCGGGCCATAGCGATAAAACAGCAAGTAGGGGTGAGTGCCTTGCATGTGACTGACTGGGTTCACTCTCCGGTATCCCATATGGTTCTCCAAGCACTGCCAGAATAAACCCCTGAGCTTTGCTGGGTGTAACCCAAAACAGGCCCCCTGCTAAGATACATGGTAAAGTGATCGTGTGTCTATGCAAAGGAGACACCTCAAAGCTGCTTTGTTTATATTTTGGTCCACACCCAGTGGTACAGAGCTTATTCCTGTCTTTGCTCAGGGTTCAATAGATGGTCCTGGCAGAGCACTCAGGACCATATATTGCGCCCAGAGATGGAACCCAGGTCACTCTTCATGGAAAGCAGAGATTTTATTTTTATTTTTAATATTTTTGCTTTTATGGGTCACACCTGGCAATGCTCAGAGGTTATTTCTGGCTCTTTTCTCAAGAATTACCCTGGTTGGGCCGAGCCATAGTCCATCGGGTAGGCTTTGCTTGCACATGGCCAGCCCGGGCTCGATCCCGGCATTCCATATGGTCCCCGAGCACCGCCAGGAGTAATTCCTGAGTGCAGAGCCAGGAGAAACCCCTGAGCATTGCTGAGTATGGCCCCCCCCAAAAATAAAAAGAATTACCCCTGGCAGTGCTCAGGGACCATATGGGATGCCAGAATTGAACCCAGGTCGGCAGTGTGCAAGGCAAATGCCCTACCCGCTGTTCTATCGCCTCCTGCCCCTGGAAAGCAGAGATTTTAGCCCCGTCTTTCTCTCTCTCCATCCTCGCCCCTAAGAGAACAGAAGAATGCGACTTGAGGTGCTGGAGAGAGCACAGTGGGGGAGGACGTGGCCTTACACGCTAGCATACCTTCATTTCCCAGAGCTCCAGCATGAGCACCACCAAAAACCAAAACCAAATTACTTCAGCCTCCTGAAAATAATGTTAGATGGCAATTGAGGGGTCTGTTCAGAACTCCAGGGAAGATTTTTGTTTGTTTGTTTGTTTGTTTGTTTGTTTGTTTGTTTGTTTGTTTGTTTGTTTTTGGGCA
>JAJIBD010037470.1:0-12685 GCA_021461705.1 Cryptotis parvus
TATGATGAGCTATGTAACCTTCCCAAGAAGGAATTCCACATGGAAATGTTAAGAATGCATAAGGAGCTCAAAGAAGCAATGGAGCACAGAGTCAATAAAATACAAGTAGAACTGAGAACAGAAATGAGTAAAATACAAATGAAAATACAAACATAAATGACAGATATTAAAAAATGAGATAGGTGAAATGAAAAACTCACTAGACGGCCTCCATAACAGAGTAACAACTGCTGAAGAAAGAATTAGTGATCTAGAAGATGAGATGCAGAGACAATATCAGAAGATGGAAAAAGAGACTCACAAGTAATGAACAGACAGCAAGAGATAATTGGGATAAAATCAAAAGGGACAACTTAAGCATCATTGAGGTCCCAGAGGGGCAGGAAGAAAATCTTGATGAAGCAGCTGTCAAAGCCATCATTGCTGAGAAGTTCCCGGAATTAAAGATTGCTTGTTCCCAGATTCAGGAGGCCTGAAGAATATCAGCTAAAGAATATCCCAAGACTTATCCTAATTAGAATGATGAAAACAATAGATAGAGAAAGAATACTGAAAGCAGCAAGATCAAAGAAGGAAATCACATAAAAAAGGAGCATCCCTAAGATTCACAGCAGACTTCTCAGATGAAAAATTCTGAGACTAAGAACAATGATGGAGTAGTATCGTGGAAAAGACTCAATGAAACAAAAGCTTCTTCAAGAATTCTCTACACAGCTAGATTCACATTCAGACATGAAAGAAAGATACACAACTTCTTGGATAAGCAACAGCTCAGGAACTTAATATACCTCACTTGTCACTTGTATCACTTGTCTTCCCATTGATTATCGATTTGCTTGAGCGGGCACCAGTATCATCTCCATACGCCCTGCCATATGCTAGTGTAGCCCAAGGGCATCTGCTTGCTCCAGGAACATCAAGAGCCTCAAACCATTCCATCAAGTCATGGGAATGAAGTCTATGATTGTTACTGGTATTTGGCATATCAAATATGACACGGTATCTTGCCAGGCTCTGCCGTGTGGGAGGAATACATAACCCAAAAAACAAAATTAAATAAAATCAATAAAAAGCTAAAGCACAGAGAAAGGTCTTTCTAGTGCTGTCGGAGGAGGTGAGAACTCCCCACTGGACCTGAGGAGGTGAAAACTCCCAAGTGAACTCAGAGTGAACCCTTCTCAGGGCTGGAGAGAAGGCATAGCAGGGAAAGGTCAGCTTTGATCCCCAGCACCCTGTGTGGCCGCCTGAGCCCAACTAGAAGTGAGCCCTGAGCACAGAGCCAGGAGTGAACCCTGAGCACAGAGCCTGGAGGAGAAAGGGGCTGTGTGATGATCCCAGAGATGGAAGAGGGGGCTGTGGGGGTTATCCCAGGGCCCCAGGGGGTAAGAGGGACTCTGGGGGTGATTCCAGGGCCCTAGGGGGGAAGAGGGACTCCTTCCTGGAAACAAATGAAAATGAAGACACGAACAATAAAAACTTGTGGGATACAGCAAAAGCAGTGTTAAGAGGAAAGTTCATAACTCTGCAAGCATTCATCAGGAAACAAGAAAGGACCCACATAAATAACCTGACTTCACAGCTGAAGACATTAGAAAAAAGACCAAAATAAGGAGCCCAACCCAAGCAGAAGGAAGGGAATAGTAAAACTTAGAGAAGAAATTAATAAACTGGAAACCCAAAAAAACAATCCAAAAGATTAATGAAACCAAGAGCTGGTTCTTTGAAAAAATAAACAAGATCGACAAAACACTGGCAAGACTTGTAAGGAAAGGGAAAGAGAGAACTCAAATAAATAGAATCAGAAATGAAAAAGGGAGACATCATAATAGAAACCACAGAAATTCAAAAGATCATCAGAGATTACTTTGAGAGTCTGTATGCCATGGACCTGGAGAACTTGGAAGAAATGGATAAATTCCTGAAGTCCTATAACCTCCCAAGGTTGAAACAAGAAGATCTACAATATCTGAATAAGCCTATAACCATCGAGAAAATTGAAACAGTAATTACAAGTCTTCCCAAACACAAAAGTGGAGCAAAAGGAGCAAAAAGATTCACTAGTGAATTCTTTCACACCTTTAAGGAGGACATACTGCCAGTCCTTTTCAAGTTCTTCTAGGAAATAGAAGAAACAGAAACTCCCAAACAGCTTCTATTAGGCACATATCACCCTGATACCCATAGCAGGGAGAGACAACACAAAAAAAAGAAAACGACAAACCAATCTCCTTGATGAACACTGATGCTAAGATCTTCCACAAAATACTAGCAAACAGAATCCAAAGACTCAACAAAAAAGATTATACATCATGACCATGTAGGATTCATCCCAGGAGTGCAAGGATGGTTCAATATCCACACATTAATCAATGTAATACATCATGCCAATAAGAGAAAAAATAAAAACCATATGATCATATCAATAGACACAGAGAAAGAATTTGGCAAGATCCAGCACCGGTTCATGATTAAAAAAATCCTCTGTAAAATGGAAATTGAAGGAACCTTCCTCAATATAGTCAAAACCATGTACTAAAAGCCCACAGCGAGCATCATCCTCAATGGGGATAAAAACTGAAAGCCTTCCCCTAAGATTGGGCACAAGATAAGGTTGTCCACTCTCACCACTTCTATTCATTATAATGCTGGAAGTACTTTCCATAGCAATCAGAGAAGAAAAGGATATTAAGGGCATCAAAATAGACAAGGAAGAAGTCAAGCTATCACTATTTGCAGATTACATGATATTATACCTAGAGAACCCTACACTCTCAGTCAAAAAGCTCCTAGAAATAGTAGATACCTATAGTACAGTGGCAGGGTACAAAAAATCAATTCCCAAAAAATCAGTGGCTTTTCTATATACCAATAACGAAATAGAAGAGATATTAAGAAAATGATCCCATTCACAATTGTGCCTCAGAAAATCAAATACCTAGGAATCAGCTTATTGAAAAGTGTAAAGGACCTGTACAAAGAAAACTACAAAATAGTGCTTCAAGAAATAAAAGAGGATATGAGGAAATGGAAAGACATTCCCTGCTCATGGATTGGGAGAATCAACATTGTCAAAATGGTAATACTCCCTAGAGCTTTATACAGATTCAATGCCATCCCTATAAGTATACCCATGACATTCTTCAAATAAATTGACAAAAACACTCCTGAAACTTGTATGGAACAATAATCCTCCAAGAATAGAAAAAGCAATACTTGGGAAAAAGAAGATGGGAGGCAACACCTTTCCCAACTTCAAATTATGCTACAAAGTGGTAGTAGTTAAAACAGCATGGTATTGGAATAAAAACAGATCTTGGACCTCTGGATTAGAGTGGAATATCCTGACAGCCATCCTAAAATACATGCCCATTTAATCTTTGATAAAGGAGCAAAAAGTACCAATGGAACAAGGAAAGACTCTTGAACAAGTGGTGCTGGGGAAACTGGAGAGCTAAATGCAAAAAAAAATTCATTTTCAATTTTGTGCTCTAACACCATGAACAAAAATCAGATCAAAATGGATTAAAGATCTCAATATCATACCTGAAACCATAAAGTACATTGAAGAAAATATAGGAAAAACCCTACATGACATTGAAGCTAAAGGTATCTTCAAAGATGAAACACCACTAACAAAGCAACGGAAAGAAAAGATAAACATATGGGACTACATGAAACTAAAAAGCTTCTACAACTCAAAAGAAACAGTGACTAAGATACAAAGACAGTCCACAGAATGGCAAAGAATATTTACCCAATACCCACCTGATAAGGGGTTAATATCCAGGATATATCAGACATTGGTACAGCTATATAAGAAGAAAACAGCCAACCCCACCAAAAATTGGGGAGAAGAAATGAACAGAAACTTCAATAAGGAGGAAATTCAAATGGCCAAAAAGAAAAATGCTCATCATCACTAATTAGAGAGATGCAAATCAAAACAACAATGACATATCATCTCACACCACAGAGGCTGGCACATATCCAAAAGGGCAAGGACAACAAATGCTGCTGTGATGTGGGAGAAAGAGACTCTCATCCATTTTGATGGGAATGTCGACTGGTACAGCCTCTTTTTGGAAAACAATATGGTCATTCCTCCAAAGACTAGAAATTGAGCTCCTGTTTGATCTATCCATACCACTCCCCGGAATATGCCTTGGGAAGCCCAAAACACACAGCAGCAAAACCATCTGCACTTTTATCTTCATAGCAGTACTATTCACAATAGCCAGAATCTGCAACAACCAGAATGTCCCAGAACTGATGACTGGATAAAGAAACTTTCGGTACATCTACACAATGGAATATTATGCAGCTGTTAGGAAAAAATGAAGTTATGAAATTTACCTATAAGTGAATGCACATGGAGAGGCTCATGTTGAGCGGAAATTAGTCAGAAGGAAAAAGACAGATATAGAATTACTGCATTTATTTGCATGGCATATATATACATATATATATATGCCATACATATATATGTGCATACATATATTATGATACCGTTATCCAAGGTCATGCAAAACATCAATCAAGATGTCTTGTTAAAGGTGGAATCTACAAGTGTGTGGGAGTCAGAGGTTAGGTAAGACAGAGATGGGAACAGTGTGATAATAATTGTCGAAAATGATAAAACAAGCCTAGAACTGAGAATTGAATATAGGCCAAAAGATACACTGGATGGATAACCTCTAAACATATAATATATATATATATATATATATATATATATATATTGCAGTGCACAAAGTGTAAGAGAAGAAAGAGAGAGAGTGAGAGAGAAAGAGAGAAAGAGAGACAGAGAGAGAAGAGATAATGAACCTGCTATAGAGGCAGGCTAGGGAGGGGAAGGAATTGGGGTTATTGGTGGTGGGAAATGGACACTGATGGAGGGATGGGTGCTGGAATACTGTATGACTGAAACCTGAACATGAACATCTTTATAATTGTATATCTCGCAGTCATATAATAAAATATTTTTTTAAAAAGAAATTAATTAAAAGAGAAAAAAAGCCAAATGAATTTCAGCTACAGGAAAGTATTGTGATCTTTTGTGCTACTGTGTAATATTCTGATTCACAAGTTTTCATTTGATTCGCCACACCCAACCACCAAGTTCATACCTTATACCTTGTTCCATGTCTCTGACTCAAGATCTTCATTGATTTCTTCCCTCTGCCTATTGACTTCAGATTTAGGCCATTATGGCATGGCCAATCTGTCAACTGTTACAGCTGGTTCATGTGATGTCACTAAGATGCTATTACTAACTGCCAGTCAGTGGACTTACTGGGTTGATCAATTTTTTCATGCTTGAATAAACTCTGCCTATATTTTTTTCTCTAAGAAAATATAAATTAATCCTAAAATATCATTTTAATATCTTGAAAAGTCTATAAGATACTGGCCTTGAGATATGGAGGTTGCACAGTGGTACATCAAGTGGTCTGCCTAACTATCAGTAATTCTGAAGTATTCATTAGGATATTCCCTCTAAAAGTATTTAAAAAAATTCAACTAGTCATTATTTACTGAAGCAAATTCAACGAATTCATCTTTCTGTGTATGATTCTTCTTTGAGAAGCAAATTCAAAAGGATGATCACCTTAGATGAAGAGGTATATTTAAAGTTACTTAAATATTTATCTTTTGGGTTTATTTAAAACTATGTTTCGGTTTTTTGAAACAATTCCATTAATCAAGTTCATACTAGGGTTTGAGGCCTACGCTTAATGTATTAATACTTTTATTAATGCCTTTATTGTACTAATACTCCTAATCTTTCATTCTGACCTTCATACTACTTGCTACCAAAAGAATCCAGCTTTTTAAACAACAGAGTCCTAAGCACATACATCTACCTTCAGCAGCATTTCTTCATAGGCCAACCAACCAAGAAAACATTAAATAAAAATTGAGCGCTCCTATTCTAGACAAAGTGTGAAGATAGAATTTTGCATCGTAAAGTTTGAATCCAAACATTTTCAGACAAACTAGCTTCCTTTTACAGAGAGGTTACTAACTCTTCAAACTTTTGTTAAGAAGTATTTGTACTATGAATAGTAATTTTTAAAATTACCACAGACCAATCAACAAGTAAATGCTGAATTTTTCAAAACTCTAGGCAATTATTATTACAGTGGATATCAAAAGACAAATGCATCTGGTAGATCATTAAAACCAATGTTATTTCCAAGTAGATGTCCAAACGTGAAATATATTTTCCATAAAACCTCAATAATGTACCTGGTTTCTGACCTTTATGAATGTCTACATGAGACAGAAGAAAATGATCATTAATGTTTCTGGTCTCATCCATAACTAAGTCAAGAAAAGGGGACCAATTTGTAAACAGTTGTCCCACTAACTTTCTTTTTTCAAAGATTCCTACCATGAATCATTCTGGGTTTTTTTGATATATTTTCTAAATTTAGGATGTAATTTGTTGTCTACATCTTTGCATGTTTCAACTTTTTGAACTTTGTTCCTCACAGTGTAAAAAATAAAAATGAAAATTTTGTAAATTTACAGTACAGTGCAAAATGATCAAAAGCTATTTGTTTTGGAAAAATTACAGGCCAGTACTTTGCTATCTATAGCACTAATTAACGAGCAGTGATAATCACAAAAAATTTTAAAGCTAGCAAATTTATTGTTATATCTTGGAGAGGATGTTGATTCTTTTCATATTCTTCTGAGAGTTTTTTTTTTTGCTTACCCTCATTATACAATGCTTACCCCTCCCATTCTTAAGGGCACTAGGCTATTTATAAAATAGGTGGTTTAAGAACTGGCAAACTGTGAAATTCAAGATAGAGTGGCAGAATAGCCTCCTCAAGGAGGTAATGGACTTTATTTATTCTTTGTAAGTTCCAAATATGCAAAAAATAAAGGGCTTTCTAGATGCCAGTGGGGAGGAACATAATTATGACTTCACAGCTGCTTCTCCTCCTAAAGAAAAAGAGAGAAAAAAAGGAAGCGCCATGCCTTTTTTTACTTCTGCATCTAAAAAGAATATGCACAAAGTGAATATATTTATGCCAAATATAAAGATCCATACTAAAAGTAATACTGCACTAGCAAATCCATGAAAGAAACTTAGAAATCTTGACTTAGCAGACTATAAATTAGAGACACATCTAAAATATTCTAAAATATTCAGTAATTAGATTTATAGTAAAGTACAGAAAATCAACATGTTCCCACAAGCTTTTGCCCCTTAACACAAGTGGAATGGTCTTTCAGTAAATTGTCATCACCTACTAGCTGCTTTGACATTTACAAAGTGATTAAGTTACAGAGGAATTTAAAGTTGATTAATTGGTCAGAGTATGTGGTCTCAAGGAAGGATCCTTGGAAAGTTTTGATAGGAAGCTTGGAAATTAAACTTTATAAGTACTAGGAGATAGTCAAATTTACTATTCATAGTAAATTTTAGTCTTTCCAGAACTGATATATTCTTCAAACTACTTGTTGGCAATCTTTTCTGGGCTGTAAATATTTTTGGGTTTACTTGGGCATACAGTCTTCATCTACTTTGTTGTACCATGAAACAGTCATAAAGAATACAAAAATAAAGGAATGAGGAGACTACTCTAATAAATTTTTGTTTTACTAAAACAAGATGTAGCTAAATTTGATTCTAGGGCCTGCTGTTCTGCAAAAGTTCCCAGTCTTTTAATTAAAAAATATTTTGTTTCATTTTTTTTGAGGCCATAGCTGGTTATGCTCAGGAACTTTTTTGCTTTGTGCATGAATATCAGTAATGCAGTGCAGATGTTGTGCTAGGGTCTGAATGGGGTTCAGAAACGCACGAGACAATCTTTTGTCTCTGTTTTGTTGCTATTTGCAGCAAAGCTCATGGCTTACTTTGATTTAATTGGGGAATCCTATGTGGCATCAGGATTGAACTGGTCAGGTAGGCTACTTGCAAGACACAATGCCCTCACTAGCTGCACTAGTTCCCCAACCTAAGAAAACATCTCCCTGACCCTGGTACCCACCCCCAAATTCCCAGTCTTAATTCTGGAATTGTAATGGTCAAATGGTTATGAATCTTTATCAAAAGTGATATGTATTTCATGGCATTAGACTTTTAAACATTATTTTAAAACAGAAGATATTTACTTATATTTATTGCCACTTAGTGAAGATAAGATATTGGTAAAGAATGTTTCATCTCATAAAGCTTGGGAATTTTGATTCTGCAAAAAGTTCTTTTTTTAAACAAAAGTACTATGGTTATGTACTCCTTAGGAAATTGTGGTATGAAACAATTGAGTACAGGAACTCACATATTGAAACCTGAAAACTATAATTTATATTCATTGGGTCTTAGCAGATAGAGAAATAGGATGAAATATATGAGTAGTATATTTGATTTCACAAAGTAATTTGGACCAAGGAAAATGGGAAAGCTGCCAAATTAATCGTGAGTCTGTTTGAAAAGCCTCATAAAAATAATCATTTCATTTTAGTCTTTTCATTACGTTAGTCTATCTCAACCATCTAAGGATATGTCAAATTATCTGAATGATCTCTATAGGTGAGTCCAGGGTGATACCTTTCTCTAGTGCTCCAATAATCAAGCTATTGACCTCTATATGGACTCTTAATATCTATTTGATCTATTTCCCAATTTATAAAACTAAAGGAGAATAAAAGAATGTTCTGTAGAGTGGCTTGAAAGCCTGAGTGAAAGGCCCTCTGAAACACAGGATGGCTGAGCTTCAAATGAGTCAGGAGGACATTTTTGGCTATTGAAAATACATTTTAAATCATATAGGTGGACACAGTGGTAACTGTGTGAATGTCATTTATTTAGCAGTATTCCAGAGGGTCAAGTAGAAAAGACTGACATAAAAAGTTTAATATTCAAGTCAAATCTTTTAATTAAAATTGATATGAAAATATGTAAAGACTAAATTTTAGCTGAAAGTTACTTGTGATGTCAACATAAACATTTAAAATCACCTTTAAAAAGATGCTGCAACACGTATTGGGGAAAATCCAGCTTCTTATTTTGTTCTATTTTAATTACGTTTTTTCTTCATATGCTTCATGTTAGTTATTCCTATGAGGGAACCAACCCGAAGCATTTTTAGTAACCCGGTAATTCATTAAAAACTAATGTTACAAAAGAACAAAACAAATGTAATTGTATTTGATTCAGTATCAGAATATGAATATAAGTCATTTCCTTTTTAATCTTTAGTTTTCCTATCAGTAGAGGTACAACATGAAGCTTAGATAAGTAAATTTTAGGATGTTATATAATATAATTAATGACAGTGCTTAACAATTGTGTTTTTCTTTCAATCAAGATAAATTTAATGTGAAGTTTAAAAAGATCTTGATTGAGACCTTTAGATTTGGTGGATTTTTCAGATGGTAAAATGAGAAGATAGGAAAATAATTTCTTCAACTGATACTCCTTGGGGTACTAGGATGCAGAGATTTAGAAAATTGCAGTTTTTTTCTGTACGTGCTCAAGTGTAGTGGATATCTATGTAGTTTCACTGATACTTCTTTGCTGCAAAAGAGAATGTGGGTATACACCGTCCCCAAAATGAGACAAATTAAAGCAATGGAAGGGTTATCTATGTGACCTGTAGGGAAATTCTCCACTCCCAATTGGTGATACCAACCTGCAAAAAGAAAATTTTCAAAGGAAGATCTCGGGTGTGCAGGGTCATAGACAAAATAATTTGATTCCAAGTTAACAGGTAACAGGGAAGTGTCTCATAGTCTTTGATCTTTGTTGCTCTGAAGAGGCCCACATATCATTGCTTTTCCATTTTAGTCCATTAAACCCATTTGCTCCTTTATATACCTCCTAAACATAGATGCTGAAATGAAGAAATACAGCCTAAATAAAGACACCAATAACAGCTTGCAGGAAGTATTAAAAACAATTCTGCAGAAGGTTAGGAGCCATGCCTTTCCACTGTGAGTTTTAAAGGTGCTCTCATTGATCAACCACAAGGTCACTTTAGAGCAGGTGAAAAAAATAAAAAATTTTGAGGACTATTAAGCACTGAAATTTTATAGTGCATCAGCTAGAGGTTATTACACAGAGAAAGATGAAGTCATATTGAGAATAAGCAACTCAGGTGTACTCCTGCCTCTGTGCCCAGGACACTCACTCAAAACAAAGGACTTGCCCACTTCCTCTGGCTCTGTGGGCTGTCCTTAGCTGTTAAAGGGAGGATACTACCAAAAACTCTCAAAAACCCCTCAAGATGGAAGTTGTATGTAGTAAATCAGGTGGATCATTGAAATACAAATAGGGAAATTCCTCTCAAAAAGTCTAGTTTTGATAGGCCTAAAACACATGATCGAATTACCACAAATCAAGATTTTAGGCAGGAAATAAATCTATTGGTTAATTTTAAGAATTTCAAACCCAATAGACTGATTTTATTCTTAATTCTGCAGAGATTAAATATGTGACCTGGAATTTATATATAATAAGTCACTTACTAGATTTCTGTGATTGTTAAGTACTGAATATGGTGTTGGCTCAGAGTGAGAACTTCATCAGTGGATATTATCATTGTTGACAGGTTAGTAAGTGTATGCACCACTGGGCTAATACAAAATTAAAATTGTGTGTTTTGTTATCAGAATGCAAAAAGCTAGCTAGATTGAAAAGAAAGCTGTAAATGCAAAAAATCAGTTATATAAAGTAGTATACAACAGGATATTAATTGTATAGCATGGAGAACATATAGTTTACTCATTTATTCATTAATTCGAAAATATGCATAGAATCCTTCAAATATTGAAGCAGTATGCGCACAGAAAAGGTTTATCGGGCTTCATATGCATAGTTATCAGTACATGGCAGATGTTTTACTTTATATTTTGCTTATGAAAAAAAACTGAGGCTTTGACAGATCCCCTCTTCTTGGTTGCCTACATCTCATCTTGAATTTATAATTTCTTGTTTGTACTTCAAGTTACTTTCTGCCTCTCTCCTGTCCAAAGAAGCCTGTTTTCTCTCTTGAACATGTCTTAATCTCTGTCGCCTGTTTTTTTTTTTTTTTTTTTTTTTTTTTTTGCTTTTTGGGTCACACCCGCAATGCTCAGGGTTTCTCCTGGCTCTGCACTCAGGAATCACTCTGGCGGTGCCTCAGGGGACCATATGGGGATGCCGGGATCGAACTTGGGCCGGTGCATGGGCCGGCCGCATGCAAGGTAAACGCCTACCTGCTGGGCTATCACCGGCCCCTGTGTTTCTATCCTGTCCCTCTCTGTCTATCTCTCTTCTGTCTCAGTGTTTGTCTGTCTCTTCTTTCTCTCTCCCTCTCCCTCCATAACTTATCATATTCCTTAAAATTCCATTTTCCTTTGTATAAAACAAAACATGAAAAACAAACCCAAGAACCTTATAGAGACAAAAATATACTTTAGATCCCATGTTCCATTTCATAATCCAGAAATAGTCCCTCATGCCATAATCTGTAGAACTGCTATAGACTATAAAGCTTAGAACTAGAGAAACTGTGTGTCAAATCATTCCTACCATTAGTTCCATGATGTTGGGCTAGTTATTCACTATCTCAGAGCTATATTCCTCGTATGAGAATAGCTAGACATCTGAGAATAATAGTATTACTGAGTTAATGTGTTTAAAGATCTCAATGCTTGGTACATCATAAATACCATACATATAAGCCCATTATATGCACTAAAATTATTGTTATTTTAACTGAGTTATGCTTTGTGCACAGAGTATTGCTTAGTAACTTAAGACCACTAAATCATTAACTGCCGATATTATTGCCTAATGAACTCATTATACTTGAATATTAACTCCAATAAAAAACTGAATTTCTGTACTTCTTCATTTCACCAATATTGTCATAATACTCACAATGTCTGAAAACTTATGTCTTTGTTGACTTTGGTAAATAAGTTTATAGATTCTAGTTCATAGGCCTTTCTTTTATTTCTAAAACAGGATGATATTATGAGAATTAATGTATGATTGCACGCAAAATATTATAGCACATAAAGTAGCATGTTACCATTTACATCTCTTTTCTTTAGTGTTGATTTTTTGATTATGAGTTGACTTAATTTCTTTTTAACAGATTGCAGTCAGTGAGTTCTAGAGTTTTTACATTTAAAAATGTGTTATAAGGACAGAGAGATAATAGAGAGAGATAGTACAGGAGTGAAGATGCTTTTATCGCGGTACAGAAACTGTTTTCACTCTCCAACATCTCATATGCTACTCCACCCCCACCCCTAGAATTTTCACTAATGATCACTGAGCACAGTCATGAGAATTGTGTGAGTGTTAAAAATTGACAAGTCATTCTTACCACTAACCAACCCCTTTCTTACCACTTTTGGTTGCAATGCTTCTGCATAGAAGCAGTTTATTCTGTATATTTCTGGCAGTACCATAAACACTTCATTAAAACTAAAAATTCTATTATTTGTTGTCTAATAATAATGACAACTGACACTATTGTTGGTAGTGAAAGTCCTTTAATACAGATTTATTTGATCTGATTCACACTGATTTTTGAGCATCCACCTTGTAAAAAGTTCCTCATATTTACAATAACTCATCATACATTGATTTTATTAATTTTTGAATTTTTATTATACCACCACTGAAATATACACTTACATAGCTATTTATGATTTGATTTCAATCATTATAGTG